>VYZQ01003816.1:0-14823 GCA_013400655.1 Mystacornis crossleyi
CTACGGGGAGCACCTCTTCAGTTAAAGATAGTTATGTAACATGAACTCATAGAACTGTACCATGGCAAAAAGGATCATGCACTCCTAAAGCATACACAACCAAGGCATAGTAAGGAAGTACACTATTTTGCCTCTCTATATAAATTTGGTAACACAACTGATAAAATATTAAATTAAATCAATATGTTCAAGAAATATTGAGGAAATATGAAGAAGTTTGAGAAGTCCACAAAACTGTACCAGAAGGAAGATAAATCTTGTGTCATAAAAATTGAGGGGCTAAGTTTTTCTGTTTGTGAAAGAGAATGTTGAAAGGTTACTTGATTGCTATGGGCAGATATATTTTTCACCTACAGATGAAGTTTTCTGGCACCTAGAAACTCATGGATGTTCTGCTTTGTTCACCACAGCCAGTACCTGGAAGCTGATGTTAAGCAAGTGCAGCCTTCAAACCCAGCTTTCTCTGAATGCAGAAAAACACTGCAAGAATCATCTGGAGGGCTTCTGCTGGAGGGCAGAAGACTACTTAAGTTATTACAAATATTATTTAATGCAGTTTCTAGGTGAAAACTTGTATGAGTAAATGATGTATCCTAAGGGGTCTTTTGTGAGTTTTCAGTCTAGTCTCGTAACTCATCCCCTGTCTTGTATTAAGCTTTGGGAACAGGAAATCTTGCACTGCCCTGAACCTACCATAACACTTGGACGTTTGCATTATAGTAATGACTGTACTTACATCATGCTTCAGAGCTTCAGCAAGTCACTGTCAGGGATCAAGAGGGATTATTTTTTCTTAATGCACAATTGACTAGAAGCATGATAGAGAGGGGTTTTTTCCTTCCTTTTAAGCATGATTGGATACAGATGAAGATGTGATAGCATGGATTAGTCTTTTGACATAAAAAAGAAATCCATTTGGGGAGAGGGGGATTGGTTTGTGGTTGGAGGCTCAGAGTCTTACCTATTTACCGTTTGGGGGAAAGGAAGGAATTTCTGCCTCAGTCTGGTAGGGAATAACATAGGTTTCCTGTTCCAGGCATCGTCTCTGGGTCTTTCCGGCTCTTCTCTGCATTCCACCTAGACTGCTGCTCGTATTCCCTGTCTTCAAGACCAGTGTTGTGTTTAATCTGTATGAGAACAAATACAGCAAAGTGAAAGGAGTTTTTATCCCTATTGAGCATACCTTCAATCACCCGGAAAAGAATTTCGAACCAGAAATGCTTCTGTTACACATCCATCACGAGTATAACATTTTAGCTTCTTCTGCTCTTGTCCTGTGATCTCCTCATTCCCTTCCTTCCTTCCTTCCTTCCTTCCTTCCTTATCTTTACTAAAGTTCTTAAGAATTTAGCATTTCATTCAGGTTAGGAATTAGGCTGAGATATAGGTGATATTTTACTTTGCCAGTCCAAGCACATACAACACGATCTGCTCAGTCACTCAGCAAGTAACAAAACAAATAGAGTTTACTCCTCTGGTGATTTAATCAGTGATGTGTTACACTACTGGAAAGAAACCTGATGTTAGGATTTTCTTTTTGTTTGATTGGTTGGGGGTTTTTGTTGTTTTGCAAGCAAAGTTTTGGATCAAGTCCAGGTAATTGTAACATACTGATTTTATCCTAACCAGTTGGCACAAGTACTTCAGGATCTGGGGAGTAAGAAACTATTTCATCCAGAACATTCATTCTCACAGGCCTTTTGCTGTAACAAGTAATAGTTTTGTTCTATCTTTTTAAAATTAATAACTGAAACTTAAAAGATTTTTAACACAAAAGTTGATTGTGCACAAATGTCAGATGTATGATACTGCTCCACTTTTTTAATCTCTTTAAAAGATAAAAATTAATGATATACTATGCCTGGTCCTTTGTTGCAGGACTCTTTTGCTCAACTTCTCTTCAACTACTCAGGCCCAGGCTTTGTTTGCAGTTCTCAACATTTTCAGTGACTAGGCCAGTTTCACATTGCATCAGTTCACCCACTTCCAAGAAAATGTTTCCAAAGGCTGTGTCTACTTCTGAAAACATGAAGACTGAGGCACCAATGTTTTCTTTAATAACTGATGAAAGTAAAATGTTAGTGATTAGAATCTGTGTGGTTTTACTTGATTTGGACATATCCCACAGTAGATTAAAAAAAAAAAAGAAAAAAAACAAAAAACAAACCAAGTACAATTCGATCATCAATTACCAGCGGGTAATTTCCTGGACACCAAAATGTAAAACGTCCAAGAAAATTCTGCAGCTCCTCACAATTCTCAGTGTGTGGAACTGTGCACAGTTACAGATGTTTCCACTGCCACAGAATTCACTAAAAACTGCCCGGGAATTTGGCCCAGATGTGCTATAGAATTACAGTGACCCTGGTAATAGTGAAACTTTAGGCAGCAAACACCAGATGTCCAGTAAAATGGTTAAAAATGAGAGCCAAAGCTTTTTTTTTACCACATCATCACAAACAAATATGGAGTGAATAAGCTGAAAATCTAAAGTAGTACTTTACTATTTGTCATCTCTAAGATGATTCTATGTGCTTGACTTGCTGTGATATAGTGCCACTTGAATATAATGTCTCGTAGGAAAGCTGCATTCCCAGAGGCTTAAATAACTTTGAAAAATGAACTAATTAGACAGGTATATATATTAAACTTCATACAAGCTTGTATTTTTGTCCTTAGCTCCTTTCTCTACTCATTTTGCTTGAAAAGTGGTTGTGGCTGTGTGTGTGCTGTGCTGCTGCCTTATGACAGCTTGCCTGCAGCCAGGATAAATGAACTGCTGTTAGTGCCAGCTAATGTAGTTCTGCTTCAGCTCAAGTGGTAGCAGGCTCGAGCTGCAGTACCAGGGCTCCATGCACTGCCTCATTCTGTCTCTGTATACGTGGTAAATGTACTTTTCCTACTAAGTACAAGTATTCATTACATTATGAGGCACTGCTTTATACTTTGTGGTTTCTAAGGGGTCTATGTAGGGCAGACCCTGGAGACGATGGAAAGCGTTGCGTTTCTCTTCCCACTCTATTGATTATTTATGATTTTTTATGCCCCCAAGTTTAAGTTTTGGACATTCATTATCAGAACATACTTTACCCAATTTTTAAGTGTCTCTAAACTAAAAAAACATTTCTGTTATGAGCCCTGAATCAAAATGTACAATTCATGAAAGGCTGATTGTGTTTGTTAGTGGTGTAGATCTGTATAGGACAATAGACATATATCAGTATTCATGAATTAAATTCACTGTTTTTGCTTAAAGCCTGAATTTAGCACTACTCTGCTCTGTTCTGTCTCTGGAAAACAAATGGTACCAAGATTTTTAACTTGTAACTGAGGTTATAGCCTTCATAGATTAAAAAAAGCAGAATAATATAAAGGGAGAAACACAGGTACAAAAAGGTCTTGGATGCTTAGAGAAAAAATAAAGGAATGTATAGTCTTTGAAAGCAAAGGGGTAGTTATGTCCTCCAAATTCTCTTAAAACTTCTTTGCAAAAGATGTGGTATAATATAAATATAAATTCCATTAAAATCAAGAGGGCTACTTTGACTTCAGTGAGAGGTGAATCACTGGAGAACTGTCCGTAGCTCTGTTACTTACTATTACACAAGAAAGGGTAAAAATTTGTTTACTAAAACGTATGTTCTTCCCTGGAGGAAAAACTCAAAATAAATAAACAAACCACTGCATCATGACAGAATAAAAGTTAAGATAAACCACAGCTTTCAGAAATACTACTGCTTAGCAATTTATGAGTTCTCCAATTTTTTATTTATGCAGCTTTTTAGATAATCTTCAGCTGGCCTCAGGTGATATCCTTGTCTGAATGTTTGTAGCCCAAAAGGAGAACACAAGGCTGTTGACAACACTGCTGAGTTTTGCTGCGTTTTTTGCTGTGTTGCCAGTTTTACACAGTTTCAGTACAAAATAATAAATTGTGTAGTTCTTCTTGAACTGCAGACACACATTTTATTAAAAACTCACTGACATTCATGGACTTTCCAGCATATTTACTTTATAGCAAAACAGGACCCATAGAAGAACCTACTGGGTTGTGCATCAGTGCTGATCGAGTTGGATGCTTTTTTTTTTTGGAGCATTACTTGTGGATGCCCAGCACTTCAAATGACTTTACCATGTGTTGCTTCAACACCTGCTAAAATTAGAACCCAAATCATTGCGCTTGGAGCTTTCTGCCCACCCTTGCCTTGCAAAACTGCTTGTGCCATAGACTTTCTTGTCTTCCACAGCTGTTTGCAAGGAAGCAGCCTGTTACCCCAGTTAAGACAACATAAATGTGTTCTTATGTCCTTGCTGGCTGTACTGTCCATAGGTGAGGTTTTCACATGTCTCTAAATCAACTCTGTAATACCAGGCAGT
Source organism: Mystacornis crossleyi (assembly GCA_013400655.1). Classification (NCBI taxonomy): domain Eukaryota; kingdom Metazoa; phylum Chordata; class Aves; order Passeriformes; family Timaliidae; genus Mystacornis; species Mystacornis crossleyi. Next base: position 4,378 of record VYZQ01003816.1, read on the forward strand.
CATTGAGTCGTGTCTAGTGTTGTTTATATCGACTTTGTAACGCTGTCTGGTGGTGGTGAAGAGGGAAGTAGTGTGGTTGCAAATTGCAGTTACACTTAGATGTGAGATCATGGCAAACAGTGCTGCTGTAGAGGTATATGGTAATCTCTGGCTAATCTGACTGAATTCTAGATCCAGCAGAGCTGGGTACCAAGCAAGCCTTATGGCATGTTTGTGAATTACAAAGGGAAAAAGATTCTCTTTTGGAAACTCAGAGAAAATTAGAGATCTTGAAGAAAAGCAAATTTGATCAAAAATTACTTGCTTTTTGACATGTTGCTGGTTATAAAGGTACTTTTATTTTAAGTCATAAAATACAGAAAGTTTTGAAACAAAAAGAATCATGCTGTAGACTGTAAAATAGGACGTGTTGTATTGACTTCCATTGCTATATGAAACGATCTGTTCATTTTTTCAAAGTAAAATACCTTTTATGCTTTTAAAAGTAACTTGGGAGGGAGGGTTCATTTTTTTTTTTTTGTTTATTCAATACCCAAGTGGCAAAATTTCTTTTCTGCAGAAGAATTCAGTTTGTGAAGAGTGCTGGATCAGAAGAGTATATTGAGAAAAAGAAAACATTTCAAAAGAGATGTTCAGGTTAAACCTGCTGAGGCAGGTCTGCTGCTCAAAGAACACATTGCTAGCTTTTTTTAAAAATAAATAATCCAGTACAAACCGCCACATCACAGAGAAACAGACTCCATTACTTTTTAAGAACCAACCTGTCAGGTTTCTTTACAGATGTCTATGCAGATGAGGACACTGTTGGCAGGTGAGGCAAGACTGAGTAGATCACTGAATAATAAAAAGCAATAATAACAACTATTAGGATAATTAGCAATTACCCATATTTAGGACAGCAACTTCTACACTATTCTTCACACATCTGCCTTGCCTGTTGATCTGATCTCAAAAAGTATTTACATAACTACATCACAATCTTGTAGCAGGATTTTCATCATAAAGGTATATCGCTGGTGCAAATCCTTGAAAAATCTGTTGCTAATAGTTTAACAGTCAAAGTTTGTTTGGAATCCTTTAGTAAATCTTTGGTAAATCTTCTTAATTTCTCAATCATTTAACCTTACCTTCCATGTCCATTTTCTCTTAGAAACACTCGGAGTCAAGGTTAGTCACCTCACAAAGTAATCACATGACATCATAGTGCTTTATGTTTTAAATTGTGCAAAAAGGACAGGAAAATCTCATCCTAGGGTGGGACTATCATATCGTATCTATTGAAGGCAGAATCTCTTTGAAAACATTGCTGCATCTTGACTGAAAAGGGACCTTTCATGTTTAAAATATATTGTGATTTTTAAAAAAAGAAATTAGTTTGTATTAACTGTGAACACTTTTTATTCTTAGATGGGAGTAACACTGAGGAAAATGTATTAACCCCTATGGTATTTTTAGGACATTTTAGATGCATGAGGAGTAGGGGGTATCCTTTTGGGCATTGCTCCTTCATCCATGTCTCTCAGTGTGTAATGTTGGTCTTCATATGACAGAGTTTTCTTAAGCAGTGTAACCTGGGCTGGGATGAGCTGTCTGGAACAAGGAGCTGGAGCTGGCCTTCACACCTGTGCCCTCGCTGTATCACACGGGCACTGCACGATAGCCCTCCAAAGGTGAAGGAGAAGATCCGTGGTGCTGCCTCTGTACCTAGGGACAGTAGCTGTAACTGTAGGAAATTTGTGCTTTCCAAGCAATTATTTTCTTGCTCCCAAGTGCTTAAAACTTTTCTGATAACTTTCGTGTAACACCATCCATATTTGATGACAAACACAGGTATTTGTCTGTCTTTAGGCAGGTAGTTGCCATTCATACAAGTTTCCTCACACATCTGTGTAGTAATACCTTTCACTCCCATGACATGTCTAGATGCCACAACTGCCTGCCAGGTGGAAATTCAAGTGCCAGTATGTGTACAAGTTCATGGTGCCGTTCACTGCCTGAGTAGTGCTACAAATTCTGCACACTTTGATCTCAGTGCGTGTAGCACTTTTGCTCTCTACTGGTGCAACTATCAACAGTATTGCTGTTACAAAATCAGACATCTTTCCTTATTTTCCTGCTACAGGTACTGTAAAGGGAGTAAGAAAAATACCAGGATGCTAAAAGATGAAATCAAATTGTTTTATTCATGTTTGTATATATTTAATGATGCCCTATTCTTTTTAATGCTTAGAAGAGTAGTCGTGAGCTTTTTTGAAACTTGGGAAAATTATGCATGATTTTTAGTTTGTTAAATGTACTATATAAAACCACTACTGGCCTAGTTTTACTTTAGACTTTGGAAGATGGATGTGTTTATTAATTCAAATAATTGCAGACAAAATTTTGCACCTGCAGTTATGGTTGCCTGCAGTTCAGTTCAGTTTAAGTATCTACATCACTGATTGCATCTGTAAGTTAAAAACATCTAAGTAACGTAAATTACAAGCACAAATAATTGCAGGTGCAAAACTCATACAAACACAAAATGATCTCTGACTGTTGGTCTTCAAAATCTCATTGTAAGTTATTCACTGTATCATGAACCTAGATTCCTCTTGGGAGAGTCACTAATCTATATAATGACACTGAAAGCCTCTTGAATCTCATATTTAACTAGCAGATGGGAAAGAATACACGGCGTCATATAACTCCACAGGGATTACGCATGTGGATATTGAAGAGTATAACTTATTCCAGTGAAGGCTAACATTAACTTGCAATCAAAAATTTCCTTCCTGAGCCACATTTTTTCTGATGGAATTAAAACAGCTTAATGTTGTATTTTTATGAAGTCATAACCAATTTAAGTAAAACACATTCCCAGGGCAAGCACAGAAATTTTGCTCATCTCATGATTTTTCATTTAATGAATACATCATTTTAACACAGAGGAATGCTATTGGTCTTTTCCAGAAAACACATCTAATTGTCCTCTCTATGGTTTTCATTTTTTAGTGTCAGATACAAATTTCTAAGCACATCTTCCTAAACATCTATTTTTTCCCTCTGGTATCAAAACTAAAAATCATTTTCTTGCATTCTTTAGCTTCAATAGGCATAGGTGTGGAGCTACTTTAAAACAGTGACTGCTTCCTGTCATACCAGTTAAGGCAGTACTGTTGGCAAAAGGGGAAAAAAACCCATAAATTCTCTTCTAGTGTTTGAACAACTAAAACTCCTTCTGAACAAATGAAACATTCTGCCAATCCTGACAATCCAAAATGCAATGAAGAAGTTTTCTGTTTCAGAAGCTCTAGGCAAGGCTGTTTTGGCATGTCTGTAGCTTGTTCCTCTTGCAAACAAAGGGGCAGCTAGAGGGAAAGTCTTTGGGGGAAGAAATGCTGTCAGTTGTAAGAAATGAGACATGTAGACCCATTCTACAGCCCAGCTAGTGATTACATGCAGGTAATTTTGTAAGAGCCTAAACCAGCTGCCAGTGATAATAACACTGCCATTTGCACTGATTTCAACAGGAAATACATAGACAGACCAGCTTAAGGGTTCTCAGAAGCATGGGCCAAACTGGTATTTCGTTCACTGGTGTTGGGGCCAGCCAGAAGGAAAGTGCTCCGAAGGCAGAGGCAGCGGTGGCGGGAGCCCTGCAGAGCAAGCGCTTTGCCGGGCTGGCAGCGGGGAGCAGCAGAGGTGCTGCAGCTGGCAAGGTCCTGCCTCGCTGCCTGCCAGCTCCCACCACCCTCCCAGGCAGCCCCATTACTCCGTGGAAGCAGTGCCAGCCCAGCTTCGTAGGCCCCTGGCACTTGCAGAATAAGTGGCAGAGGTGTGAGCATATCTACATTTTAAATTATTCAATTTAATTTAGTTCAAATTAATCTACTAGACAAGCAGTACACAGTAACAATGTACCACTTAAATAACTAATTTATAATCATCCTTGGGGGAAAAAAATCCAGAACAAGATGTCCTTTTTCCACACATGGGAAACTGTTGAGGCTACATTGTGTGTTACAATGCGAGCCTACACCTTTACCTTCCTAGATTATTTTTTCTCAGTTGCTTTGGTATAGCAAAACACAGAAGCATGGGAGATGTAAATGATATATAAAAGTAAAAAAGTATAAAAGACCATAATTGAGTAGAAAAAAATTTTAACAAAGATTTCTTTTTTAACTCTCACTTTTTGCTGCCACAGACACCAGTAAGGAAGGAAAAGGTTTCATCTTTCCATTTCTTGAGGGATTTATATTTAGATGTGTCCTGTAACTCATATAAATTCAGAATGCGGCTTAGAAAGCCAAAAAATTAGCAAGGGTTTTGACCAAGAGATTGAGAGGTGATTAAAACTCATGGAAGAAAGACTCATTTCTCAGTAAGAATAACAGTCACATGGATGATGGATCATAATAACTTCATAATCTGACCCACATGCAGTAAATACAGTGATGACTGTCATTTTGAATAAGTGAGGTGGATTGATGCTGATTATTAATCCATTTCTTGGCCAGTCTGATTGTTTCTGAGCCAGCTTCTCCACTGTTAGTACTTTCCTGAAGTATCTTAATAGCTTTCACCGACAGCTTCTTCCTTTTTAACCAGTCGCTCTTCATACAGTGTGTTGTCCTAACTTACTTGAGAGATTTCTTTCATTAATTGGTTGGCTTCTAGTATTCTTATAGCTGGAGGCTTGGTCTTCTTCTAGCATATGATATAACAGTGTTACTACAGGCACAGGGTAACATAATTCTGTTTTACTTGCTGCAAAAAATATTTATGTTTTTCCTTAATTCCCAGGTGTTGCAGTGAAAGGTAAGTTAAAAAAAAAATGAAATATGCTATGAAAATAAGGGCCTAGTATTTAGTGCCAGTGTCTAAAATGGCAGATATCTGTATAGCAGACACAGAATAAATAAAGAAATATAGTTGCATAATAGAAATTCAGAAGTCAGCTCAGCTCAGCTGTGTCATTGATAGGTTTATAGGGGTTCTGTAGAGAGGTGTATTTAACATTTGCAGTAGGATAAGTTACATAACATACTTCACAAGGAAAAGAAAAGCTTTTTGGAGAGCAACAGAGTGTCCAAGCTTTATTTTCTGTGAATGTGTCCAGCCTTGAATATCTTTTCAAGAACTCTGTGCCAGTTGTCCCAGAATGACACTCACCCTTCCCTACAGCATACCTCCTAAGCTGGGCAAATGGTTGTAAATGCTGGGATTGAAGGTGAATTACATGTGTGAACTGGTTAGTGGCTTGCAGCTCTCAAAATAAATGAATAAATATAAGTCCCTTCTTCCCAGCAGTAGGTACTAATTTGTCCCTGCCTTCACTAAGCACTTGCTTGTTTTTCTGAAACTTCTGGGAATTTAAAATCTTTTAAATATCCAGCTAGGTCAACAAAAACATCACTTCACACTGTAGTTATGTTAGACTAATATTGCCCTGTGTTCAATTGTTTATTTTCTGTTAGTAATAAATTCACAACATACACATACCATGAAATTGAAAGGTATCTTTTTCCTGATATAATTCTAAGCAAATTTAATTATATTTAGACATATTTTCTTCATCTTTTTGAACAACACCCACCTTTTTACCAATCGTGTCTTCAAAATTCCTTCCCTCTGTTTAAATAAAACATTTTGTAAAATCTGAAAGTTGTGCATTTGTTTCATGTAACTGATGTGGTCATGCAAGCCAGATCTTTTATTTATACTTGGGATAATGCAGAGGTAATGAAAGCAGAATTGGACCTAAGAGGTTTTTTGTTTCAATTATGAAACAATGTGGGTAAGTGCCTTGGGTTTGACAGCAACAAAAGAAAGGGAATATTGTGCTTATGCCTTCAATCAGCTTTATTAGATCCTTAAAGGGAAAATTATGTGAAAGACAGAGGAAGAAAACAACAAGCTAAGCAAGATGCAATTTCAGTATAATTTGGAGAAAATAACTGATTTAGGTTGGTTGTCTTGCCAGGGTGAATGACTCAAGGCTTCCAAACAAGAAATGGAAAACAGAAGGATAGGGAAAGCCTGAAAGAACAAATTGAGAAGATGTGATTGACTGTAATGTTTCAAAATCAACTGCTACAAAGATGAGTTTGGGCTCTTGCCCAGAATACAATTGAATGGTGATGTTCGTTTAGACCCTTAATGCTGAAACAAAATAAGATGTAGCTGTGTTTCTGTTAGAAATTTATTTGTTCTTTCCAGTGTCTCTAGCTCGGGATATGATGTCATGTCCTCTCTCCTCTATCAGACCCTGCAGTGATTGCTGTTGCTGCTGTTTCATAATTTTTCTGAACACCAGTTTTTTGAAGGAAGGCTTGAGTCCAGGTGATAATATCTCTCGAATGTGAAATGTCAATACTGTTCATTAGCTGACTTTGAAAAATTTCATACTCTCTGAGCAAATAGGCTAACTCAATTGGCCAAGCAAAACAGAAGTGTAAGATCGTTGTGTGTGTATGTACTCTTTGACCGTCAAAGCCATTCAACTTCTTGTTATGATCATGCTAGTTTTTTTTAATTAAGTAAATTGTTCATTCTGCAAAATTGAAATAACTGTCTTTAATGGGTAGTTTGTAAAACATTATTTGTAAATGTTGGGCAGTTGCTTGTCCTCCACCTCAGGCACAGGAGGTTCTAAAACACTTCATTCAAAAAATTACTCAGTTGACAGTAGGCAGTGATGGGATGGGATTGTCTTCTACTTCCTCCTTTCATTTATTCTTTTCATCTCACTGGCTGTGCTTACTAACCTTTTTTCTGTTTCTATTTGAAATCAGGAAGGGAAAAAAAACCCGTAACCACAGCTCATAATTAAATACTGAGCTAGTTCTTACCATGTTTACTGAATTACATATTGCATATATGGATGTATATCCTCAAAGTTTCATGTGTTTTTAGATTTCTAAACTTAATGTGTTCCATAGGAATAGACCTTAACTCCTTCCTGCCTGTTTTCATGAGGAGATGTGCTTCCACAGAGGAAGGAAGGATAAAGCAGTGAAAGCCAGTTAAAGATCCCTTCACATTTTAGGGATTCACAGAGCCGTGAATATAGTTGCTGGGCTCTGCAGATTCTCCTAGTTCACAGCAGAGGTTCCTCCGGCAGAAAATCTTCAGTGTCAGCCCGACAGTTGCAATAATCAGATCAGCCTGACATCACATGCAGAGTGATGTCTTTGCACACATATCTTTGCTGCAGGGTGGCTGACCTGATAAAGAAGGCTTTAAGCCAAGAGCCCTGAGGAAGGGGGAGAGTTACCACAGCTCTGAGGGAGCAACGGAGAGGCTGCCAAGCAAAGCACCGGGGGTGATGTGAACCACGAGGAACACAAGATGAGTAAAACAGGGCTCAAGTGGGGTCACCTCAAGCATTTGCTTATGAGTGAGGAAGTCCCTCAGAGGAGCCTGCACACCAGGGCACACAACGTGGGACATAAACATGAGGAACTGGAGATCTGTGTGCAGCTGCAGGGGTAGGATCTCGTCAGGATCCCAGAGATGCCATGAATGGACTGAGTGCTGCTGTGGAGGGATAGAGACTCTTTAGGAAGGGCTGGCCAGGAAGACAGGGAGAGAGGAACTGGAATGCATGGAGCTCTGCCTGAGGCTGAATGATGAGAGTTTATGGGTAAAGATTAAAGAGCAGACCAATAGTGGTGACTTGGTAGTAGGCATCTACTATGGGCTGCCTGACTTGGAAGAACAAGCAGATTGTAGAGATAGCCAGAAGCAGACTGATATTTGCAGACCCTGGTCCTCAGTGGGGACTTCAACTACCTTGATATCTCCTGAAGGGACAGCATTGCAGGGCATAAGCAATCCAGCAGCATTAATGATGACTTCTTGACACAAGTGAAAGAGTCAATGAGAAGTGTTCCACTGGAGGTCTAACACACAAATGAAGAAGGCTTCCCTGCGGCAAAGGTCGGAGTGAGCGTTGGTTGTTGTGACCATGAGATAGTGGAGTTCAGATCCTGAGAAGAGGGAGCAGGGCAAAAAGCAAGTTCGCAGCCCTAGACTTCAGGAGAACAGACTGTGGCTTATTCAGGGGTCTGCTTAGAAAAGTCCCATGATAAAGGGCTCTGGAGGGAAGAGGGGTCCAGGGAACCTTCACAGTATTCAAGGATCACCTCCACTGAAGTCCATGCCAGCATGCAGAAAGTCAGGCAAAAATCCCAAGAGGCGTGTGTGGTTGAGCAAGGAGATCTGACAAAACTCAAACATTAAAAAGAAATATACAAAAGTTGGAAGCAGGGACAGGTAACATGAGAGGAGTACAGAGACAGCTTGAGCTTGCAGAGACTTGGTTAGGAAAGTCAAAGCCTACTTGGAGTTGAGCTTAGTACAAGGTGTCAAAAGCTTCTGTAAGTACCTACTGAGGTGGGTTGAAAACTGGCTGAATGGCCAGACCCAGAGGATGGTGATTAGTGGTACAAAATCGAACTGGAGGCCAGTAACTAACTGTACCTCAGTGGTCAGTACTAGATCCAACTCTGATCAACATCTTCATTAACGTTCTGAATGGTGGGGCAGGGTGTACTCCCAGCAAGTTTACGGATTATACAAATGTGGGAGGAGTGGCTGGTATACCAGAGGATTGTACTGCCAGTCAGGTGGACTTCGATGTGCTGGAGAAATGGTCTGACAGGAACCTCATGAAGTTCAACAAGGGAAGTGTGAAGTCCTGTCAATGAGAAAGAATAATTCCACACACCAGTATTATATTGGAGGCCAATCAACTGGAAAGCAGATTTGCAGCATGGGACCTGTAGGTCCTCAAGGACACCAGGCTGGGCAGGAGCTAGCAATATGGCCTGCAACCAAAGAGACTACTGCTATCCTGGGCTGCTTTGGCAGGGGTGTTGCCAGCAGGTTAAGGAAGGTGTTTACTTTCCCCCTACTCAGCACTGGTTAGACCACAGTTGGAGTGCTGGGTCATTCCAGGCTCCCCAGTACAAGAGAGACATGGACATGGACATAACCCAAAGAGTTCACTAAGGATCACTAAGATGATTAGAGGACTGGAGCATCTTTCACATGAGAAAAACCTGAGAGAGACAGAACTGTCTGGAGGAGAGAAGGCTCAGAGGGAAATCTGATTAGTGTGCTCAAGTACCTAAAGGAAGAGTGCAAAGAGGATGAAGCCAAGCTCTTCTCAGTGGTGCTCAGTGACAGGACCAGAGGCAATGGACACGAACTGAAGCACAAGGGGGTCTATATGAACATCAGGAAACACGTTTTTACTGTGAGGGTGACTGAGCACTGCCACAGGCTGCCCAGAGAGATTGTGGGATCTCCTTCTTTAATGGATAGTTGTTCTTTGAAGATACTAAGAAGCTGTCTGGACATGTTCCTAGAAAACTGGCTGTAGGTGGCCTTTCTTGAGCAAACGGTTGGGTCAGATGAACTTGAGAGGTCCCTTTTATCCTCAGCCTTTCTGTGATTCAGAAGCAATGGATAATTGCTTTTCATATTTTCAGTTCCCATTTCTCAAGAACTTTCAAATAATCCACTGCCTGGCCTAATGATGACCTGAATCACTGGTATTTCGACATCGACTTGTGGTATAATGCTGGATTGCTTTTTAGAAGCTACTACCTGCCTTACAAGATTGCTAAGGTGACAAATGTATTGTTCAAATTCCTAGTATATCCCTCTTCTCCACATTCTCTCTGAAAAGTTTTCTCTGAGATTCACAGAGACTCTGGAAATCTTGCAAGGTTTATATATCCAATTGCTGCATTCATTTTGAGTACACAAAAAGGCAACCTGGAAAAGGAACCTGTCATGCTGTGTAAGGCTGGGTGATGCTGCTGTGTGTTTGTAGAACTGAATTGTTACTTTACACTACATAATTCTCTGCTTATGCATCTCTTACTAATGAGAAAATCTGGACCAAGACTGTGTCTCACTTTTTTGTAGTGACAGCTACACCAGTGAGTAAAGCAGTGGAGGACATTAATTTTCCAATTCCAATCATGTGGACTACTAGAAATTGCAAGCAGGATGCCTGTTTTAGATATGCTTACAGGGGTTTAGACTGAGACGAAAGGAAAAAAAGCATTTATATGGATCTGCGTTCTTGCAGCTGATCCTACTTGGACCTCAGTTTTGGATTGAACTTACATTAAAATATATGAATCTCATGCTTGAGGTTTGACATTTCAATAGCTTACTGAACCAGGAATATGCTCTGAATATATATGAAACATTAAAAACTAAGATGGGCCCAGGACTAAGAATAAAGACCAAGACCAGGCTGGGTGGGTCTCAGAGTAACCTGGTGTAGTGGAAGGTTCCCTGCTTATGGCAGGAAGGTTGGAACTAAATGATTTTAAGGGCTCTTCCAACCAAACCATTCTATGATTCTATGGATCCAGTATAACTCTATTGTTATATCCATATCTACAGGTATCCACAGGTATATCCTTATCTATATTAATA
>VYZQ01003841.1:4814-25063 GCA_013400655.1 Mystacornis crossleyi
CAGATGGAGTTAGGGGTGTGGTCCTGTCTTCCACATGGATTTAAAACTTTGGTGAAACTTCAGGAAATGCCTCACAACTCCTGCATGTCTGTAAAACTTTATGATACCTGAAGTGTGTTTTTTAAATAATTCTTATTCTCACTGGTGATGTTTAGGATGTGCAATTCTACCCCCCTTGGAGTGGGGTAGAATTGCACATCCTAAATCAGGGGATAGAAATCAATTCCAGACAGACTGAATTCTGAATGTTCTACTTGGCGATGGGTTTAAAANTGTGAATGTTATTTGGCCTTTGGCTTGTTAGCAGCAAGTAACATGCACATTTAATTTTGAAAAGTATATTGACCCTTGAACCATCTTCTAAATAAAAATGGAGCTAATAAGGAAGAGAATTTCATGGGATACTATTTATTTAGCTAGCGATGAGGTTTGTTTATCTAGGAAATGGCATCACCGGACTCTGAATCTTGGGAAACAGGGATGTCATGGACACTGACCCCCGGAAGATATTTGTGGCATCACTTTCGCTGCAGACTTTGTGGGGCCAGGGTGTTTGTTACGGTCAGAAAACCAGAAGTCTGCAGGATTGTTTCACTGGCAGGGTTCAATAGTCGTGTCCTGGTTTGCATCGAGCGTAACAGGCTCTGCAGCAGCCTGAGAAAACCCCAATATTGTTCATTCACAGCAAAAAGGATGGATTCAGTTCATACACATCAGTACACGGGCAAAGAGAGACTTGCTGGAAGTTCTTCCTTTGAGATTTGCTCGTGGTTCCCTCTCATTCTCTCTTCATGGTCCTTGTTCCTCTCCTGCCTCCCCCCTGGCCCGCTGGGGCAGCCCCAGCTCTCGGTGTGCTTAACCCCACTCTCCCAAGAGTTCTGCTCCCCCAGAACCCCCCGGGTTTTGGTGGGGGCCAGGGGGGAGCCCTTGGAGAAGGAATTCCTGGCTGGTATTTTCCAGCTGTCTTTCAGCTCACACCGCAGTGCCAGAGCCGGTGACGGGACCTTTGTGTTTGCCAGAATCTGGGCACCACTTCAGCAGGCAAAAACCTCCGTAAAACACAGAGGCTGACGAATGGCTTTGTTCCAAAATTGATCTGTCCCAGGCCCTCACAGAGAGTGATTCTGTGTTACTTTTAATTAGTGTATCCCTCCGTGATTTTAATAAACTATTTACCAACGGATTGCTCTGTCACAGGGCATTATCAGTTCTTTAAGCTTCTGTTGCAGAGAAGGTCAAATGTGAGTAGCTCGTTCTAAGGCTGAAATAAAACCTGCCAAGAGTAAAGCTTTACGGGATGATTAACATTTTCCTATTCAGCCTTGCTGAGAGATTGCTGTTCCATCCCTTTATTAATGTGCAAGTTCTCTTTTGCAACCAAGTGATGCAGCCTGTTGTAATTTGGATAATAAAGAGAGTTGTTGTTGTTGTTGTTTAATAAAAAGAATGGTAATTTATTGACACTTGGCTCACACAATGCCGGGAGTGTAATGAAACCCAACAAACTAATTTCAGTCCTCCCCGTGCTCTCCATGCTAATTAAAAGCAACAATCAATATGGGTGAGGCATTGTCAACAATGGCATTAAAAGCCGGAGCTGTGGCCAAAGGGCTGATGACAGTTTGCAGAGATGAGGCAGATGGGCGGGAGGTGGAAAAGAAACCAAGAATTACGCAGGAGGCAGAAGCTGCGACTTTTGTTAATGAGATTTTTAAACTTTAATATGAGTATTTTATGGCTTTTCTTGTTCACTTTTAATATTTTATTCGATGAATCCTTAATAAAATTTGTTTTGGATTATTAAGGCTCTGATTTAAAAAGAAACTTCCAAAGTCAAGGCGTTAAGCTTTTCTCGTGGGTCACATGGAAAGGAGCTTTCCTGAATGCAAACTCTCCTGTGACTGTTGTTTCCTCTGAAGCTGGAGGTAAAATCCCACTGCTGTTTCTGGGATCAGATTTTCTTGCTGCACAGGTCCCACTATAAACTTGTAGAAGGCTCCTTGCAGAATTCAGTTTGGTGCGAAGATCAGTTCCCTGCTCACCATCCCAGAATCCTGCTCAGGAATTTGAGCAGCCACCTCACTTTTCTCCTGCTTTCTAAAACCAAAAATATTCAATTTATCTTCCGTTTCACAGTAAAAATTATGAACGCAATAAAGAGCTTTCAAAACAGCAGAAGGTGTGAACACTTTGGGCATCTTCTATGTGAGTTTTTTATGTGAGTTCTATTTCCCAGTTTTTTATATATAAATATTTATGTGAATGTTTCTTGCATCCCTCAGAGGCAGGCAGATTAGTTATTGAAATACAGAAGCTGCTGTGCAACACAAACAAGCAACTATATTTCAGGTATTGCCAAAATCCCCCTTGCTAAATGATTTCTCAACTCTCGTCCATTTAGTTACCCTTTGGAAGCTGGCTGGACTTTACAGTTAATTCCCTGAAATTCAGCTTGCAAGCTCACTGGGGCTGTTTCAGATGAGGATGAAATAAATTCCAACAAGAGAGGGCTCCTCAGGAGTGTGTTCTGACAGCCATCGGCCTGTGGAGAGACAAAATCAGGGTGATCGCAGCTTCAGTAACTCACCTGATCGGAATTTTGTTAACTAACTTGAAGCGTTGGGGTGTCCTTTTTGGAGCCGTTGAATTCTATGGGGACTAAATCGTGCAGAATCTCATTTTGTGTCTGTGGGTTTAGGTGTGTGCACAAATCTGAGGCACGGAAACGGGAGAAGCAGGATAGAAAGCCCAGATGTGTCAGTGGCTCTTTGGGAAGACATCCCCGTGGCTTTCACCGTGTTACATCAGGGAAAACGGACCGTGCCTGACCAGTTTGTGAGAGGAGATGAAATTACCATCCACCCTTCTCCCAGCCAAGGCTCAAAATAACACCGGGCCGAGGGAAGCCTTCGGGGAAGCCTGTGGAGACAAAGAGCACGAGGAGGGGAGAGCAGAGAGCAGATGGCTGTCCCAGGGACATGACCAGCAGGCTGATGGCAGCCTGGTTCCAAACTGGGGCTTGTGCAGCTGGACCACAACATCTGAGCCGTTTACAGAGGATGGAAAATCGGCCCCTCTTCAGCAAAGGCAGCGAATCCCTCCGTGAATTCCGCGGGGATTGTGCCGTTCGGTAGCACGTTCGCAGAGCTGGCTTGCGCAATGCGCAGTCTGAAATGAAAGGCTGTTGGGACAGTTTTGTTTCTGCTTATAAATCGCAAGCTGCAGCCTCAGATGGAGTAAACACGGATGTGCCTACTGGGGTCAGTGCAATCAGACCAAGGCAGTTGAGAAAACAACTTATTTTTAGCATTTTTTTGCCCTTCTCTGTGACGTGACCAAGACAAAATTCTACTTCTCCACACAGAGGTGTGCCCTCCTCTCCCAGCTGGAAACTTTTGCACCATCCTAGAGAGTGGAAAAATAAAAAAGGGTGTTGAATATGTCCCTGAGCCAGTGGGATCCTCAATAATCACAGGACTGAGCCGGGACAGAAGGAGTGGCATTAACTCTTAGCCCCATGATTTGCAATCCAACTAATTCCTCCTGCTCCTTTTGCAGATTGCCCTGGTTAATGGAATAAATGCAATTCCACTTACGGACAGAGAGAAGGAAATAGGTAAATTGTTTCTGGAGAAGCTGACCTCTGACAGACACATTTCCCTTGCAGCAAAATGTTTGCTTGGAACATAAATTTAATGGTTCAGTGGCATCCGAACAATTTGTTGTTTCCTCTTGCTGTGTACCAGTCAAAAGAGAAGTTCCCCTTGAAGGGGTTTTAACAGACTGGATAGAGCTGCAGTTGATTTGCTCGGAGAAGTCAGGATTTCAAATATTTGCTTTAAATGCCTGGAAAAGAGAAATCTGGAACTGTGTGATGGGAATGACATTTCTCCAAAATTCCAGAAGAAATCACAACCAAAGGTGGGACCTCTACAGAATTTGTTTCTCACAAGGGTTCTCATGAATCTGGATGGATTTTGGTAGTATAATCCAGTGCAATTTTCTTCCTTAATATCCGTTAGTTTATCCACGAAAATGCCAGTGAGAAAAAACAGCTTCTAAAATGAAATTTATTTCTCTAATGGTTACTGCATGAATTATGAATTCTCTGTGTGTGCTGAGAAAAGGAAATGAGGCTGAGCAGGACAATTTCGAAGCCTCCAGTCCTGCTGATCATTACAGTCACTCCGTAGCTGCATTTAAAATGTATTTTTCCACATCTGAGAATGTTTCAAAGATTGTTTTGGTTTCCACTGAACTACAGAGAGAGTAAATTCCCTGATGTTTTTAGGGGACTCTAGGCATTCTAATCAAGGGCTGACTCTAGAACCAAGTAAATATTTATGTGCAGAGGGGTATTTCCAACTTTTTACAGAGATATAAAAAATTGCTCTGGAATACGAATTTACCAGAAATTTTACCTTTTTTCCTTACATTTTCTAGCTCTGAAAGACTCCAATAATCACAAAATACCTCAACAATTTCACACTACTTAACACCAGAACAATTTCCTCCTGACCTTTTGGATGCTGACTTTGCCTTTACCCTCGGTAGAGCAGCACGGCCAAGCACGGAGGTTTTGTCTTCCCCAGCCCTGCTGCCAGCTTTCCTGGGATGCCAAGGCAGGGACACCCGAGGGAGCTCTGCAGTCTTTGGGGGGATAAAGGAGGAACACAGAACAATCCTGGAGAGCAGCAATCAGAGAGAGGAACAGTCTTGGCGAGGGAAGAAGAGTTCTTATTTTTAATGCCCAGATCCTGCGAATCCATGAATTATTCACACCACAGATAACTCCTGCTAATAATGATTAATGTTGTTTCACACCAGGGCTCGAGTTCACTCTTCTCCACCACTGCCTTGACTGTGTTGCTGTCAAACCTTGAGGCAAATTGGCAAATCAGCTTTTGCTGCTCAGATAAACTCACCTCCTTCTGGAGACTTCAAACAAACACCAATTCCATCTGTTTGGTGAAGGCACCAGGGGGGTTTCCTCTCACTCTAACAAATCACCCCCTTCCTGCCATCAGTTCTGGATAAATGATTATTAAACTCTGATAAAAATGAAGCTGCTCTTGTCTGGCAGCCTTTTGGCAGCCTCTGGATGGAAGCATGGACAATGAGACAAGGTGCACAATTCAGGAGTTGTTGCTTGGGATTGTCATCGGAAGGCAAAAGAATATTATTTTACTTTTTTTTTTAATCACGAGCTTTTACACTAGAAATAATTTGCCCAAATTCTCAACATTTTTCTAAGGAGAAGCTCCTGTTTCCCTCATAAATGGCTTTAAATTGCCCCAGTCTGAAAGATTAGTATTGTTCAATATTAATTATTATGTTCGTGCTTAATTGCACACAAAACATTTAAAGCCTTGTAAATTCCTTCACAAAAAACACAGATTATCCTGGTTGCAGGTGGAAGGGTAGGAGACTATCTCAAGGAAAACACAGCTCAGTGTGATCCCCATCTCTTGTCCCTTTTTTAATATCGGTGTCACTCTGTTGACTTCTGGGGAGTGATTCCAGGGTTCATCCAAAGCAAATGAAATTACCACTGGCCACACGGTTTTTACACTGATTTTAAATGAATGGGCAGTTCTTCTCAAAGTAGCAGGGTCTGCTCTAAATATTCAACCTCTCCTTCATCACTTTTAATCCCAGTGATTTTACTGGCATTAAATTGGAGCTCAAAGTGTTGTTTGAAAACAACACTTTGTTGTCAAATGCATCCCCATTAATATGGTTTAAGAGCACCGAGCCAAACCTCAGTATCTTCACCCAAGACAAGATTTGGCTCCCTGTGCTTGTGTTACATCATCTGTTTCTCATCTTTGATTAAAATAGTTCAATTTGATCGTTTTCAGTGATATACAAATGCCACATCCAATAGGAATGCCCAGTAAGGAATTCTTACAATTTTTCATGTATTCCAATACTAACTTTAAACATTATCTTTACTGGCGTTATCTTTAACAAAACTCTAAGTACTTTAAGCTCCATAAGGAGAAAATTGGGGTCTAATGGATTAAACAGTTGGCAAAAAATGGTGTTTTTTAAAATAGCAAAGCAGGTTTTTTATCAGAGTGTCAGCAACGAGCCCGGAGCCTACAGGGCTCAATCCTGCCTGTACTGAGGGTGGCTAAATCCCAGGCTGTTCTGAACACTCCTTGCCTTTTATCCACTCTCGGGTTTGGTAGCTGTGTATGAAATCAGCAGTAGCCTCACAGATTTCCCAGCTGGTTGCATTACAAGATGCCCCAATTGCATAAATTGCTTTCACTTGTCAGAAATATAATCCTAAAAGAACTGAGAGAGCTCAGGGGTGGGTAGTTTTTCTGGTTTGCTTGACCAGAACTGTCCTTTTTTCTGTGATTAGTGACCAAAGGTAAGCCAATATTTCTCTCTTTACATTTTTTTATTTAAATACGTCAGCACCAGCATCTAAAAATGCATCTCAACACGCAGAGTGTCTAAAGAAGAGCAAAAGTGTTTTTCACGTGGTGTTTCCTGTAAAGGCAGAGGCACGTGGGTGAATTTTCATGGACAGACCAGTTTATTTAGGAGGAAACCCTCTCCACTTTAACTGCCAGTGAATTTGTGTGTTACAGACGTGGCTGGCACAGGGGAGGGGAGAGATGCAACAGGAAACTTTGAGGTTATGCACAGAGAAACAGCTGCTGTTGTTAACAGTGCACTGAAATATTTAAGAAGAATCAGCAAGAAGTCTGTATTTAAAGAGGAGCTGCCGTGCTGGAAAGGTTACCTGTTTGATCTAATCAAGGATGTTTCTCCCCGCAAATCACACCTCTCTTTTATCCTTATGTTTCCATGACTTCATCAACACAACTGCAATTTGCGTATGAATGGGGTCATAAAAATATATGAGTTTAATCCACGTTTTAAAAATCAATTCTTTTCTTAAGCAGTGTTCTTCAGCCCTTTGTTAAAACTTGTGCCACCACCACAAATTCGAATTACCTGTTGGGACCTCTGTAATCTGTGTGCAGGTGAAAATAGAGTGATTAGTTTCACACTCCGAATATAATCTGCTTTAATTTCCCAGATATTTAGTCAGTACTTCGGAGATTTTTCGAAATTTCAGCAAAATTTTCCTTTCTTTCTTGTCAGAAACTGCTGCATAACAAAATTAAGTGAAGTCCTTCTTATACCACTGTGGGAAATGCCCTCTTCTAGCTTTTCATTTATGCAGACCTTACCGAGTGATTTATTCTTCATGGGAACAAACACGAGTGGACCAGAATTAATTTGCTAGGCTAACCTGGTTCCACAGAGGATTAAAGCTGAAATTTTGGGTCTGGTTGGTTCGTTTTCACTGCTGAACAGATTATGCCTCATTAAGGATCATCAGGTCTCTCGCATTTGCTCACTGTTCCTTGTGTAATGCCAGGAGCTCAGCGTGTCGGAGTCAGCCGGGAGCTGCAAGGGAGAGCTGGGACGGGAAGGGATCCAGGTGCTGATTCCCATGCAGAGCCTCACACACAACCCCAGCCGAGTCTGTGCTCTGGTTTCGGCTGGAAGAGTTAATTTTCTTCTCAGAGGCCGTGGTTTGGAGCTGTGCTGGAAAGAGTGTGGGAAGTGTTGCCTTCTGCAGCCACCTAGAAACAGAGACTAGACAAGAGTAGGGGAATAAAGGCAGGGATTTATTTGAAAGGCCTTCAAGGTACACCCTGGGGAGCCAGAGGCTGCTTCCATAAAATGGACCCCAAGATGGACAATGAGTCACGAGTTCTTTACACTGTTATAGGTTTGGTCCATTTGCACATCAGCATAAATTCACCAATTAAAACTTTAGCTCTCTTCCATTTCTCCACCTCTCTCCTGGTCCTGGTTTCCACCTTTAGGCCTCGGACAGCCCGAGTCTCCTTGAACAGCAAGCTCAGAGAAGCTTTGTTGTGTCTGTCTGGTCTAAGAGAGCAGCAAACAAGCTGTAAGAAACTTCAGAGTTACACACTGGGCAATACGGGATTTGGAAAGTACAGAAGTTAAAACCTAAGGCATCAGAAGTGCAGGGAATGTTTGGTTATTGCTGAGCCGGGCTCGCTCAGAGCCGGGGCCTTTTCTGCTCCTCACCCACCCCACCAGCGAGGCTGGGGGAGCACCGGGGCTTGGGAGGGGACACGGCTGGGACAGCTGGCCCCAAGTGACCCCAGCGATATCCCAGACTGACATCGTGCTCGGCGGATAAAGCTGGGGAAGGAGGAGGGAGGGGAGCGAGCGCGTTTGTCTTCCCAAGCCACGGTCACTCGCGAGGGAGCCTGGCTCTCCTGAGGAGACCTGAACACCGCCTGCCCATGGGAAGGGGGATTCCTGGTTTTGCTCGGCATGACCTATTAAACTGTCTCTGTCTCCACCCATGGGTTTTCTCACTTCCAGCTCTCTCCCCTGTCTCACCAGGGACGGTGAGCGAGCGCCTGTGTGGGGCTGGGCTCCCACCTGGGAATAAAGTGCAACAGTTTGGTTGTGTTTTGCCTGTCTACGGCTGTCAGCCCGAGGGTATAGCCCATTATTATAATTTTCCATGGAAATTTTAAATGGGGTTTATCTTGTAGAAGTACAGATAAAAACATAATTTCTGATATAAACAGACTTTCCACTGGTTTTCCTTCCTTTACTACCACACAAATTCCTCGCCTGGCCGTCAGCAACAAACTGGTGAGAGCTGGGAATTTACATCAAACCAGACTGGTTTTCATCCAACTATACCTTGCCTCTGTACTTCGCATTCCCCAAAATATAAAATTTCAGGTTCGGTTCAGTTTTCCTGTTGTTTCTCCCTCTGGCAGCTGAACTGTGTCCCTCGGGAATCGTGTCCCCAGGAAGATGCTGCTGCCTGGGGCTCTGCTGCCATCTAGCCAGCTTCCATCCCAATTCCCAGCTCCATCCCTTCCCCGGGACACGAGTGGATGCCCCGGGGCCGGGGTGACACCTGTGAGTGTGAGAGGACAGGAGGGGTCCTTTGTCACTGCCCCAGAGGGGATGCCAGGGGTGATTCGGCTGCTCAGGCTTCAGTCCCCAGGGAGGGAGAGCGAGCTGTGCTCAGCACTTGTTCCACTTCCAAATGTGCCTCTCAAACTCCGACACCTTGGAGCTGGCAGAGCTCCGTGTGCCAGTTTGGGCTCTTTTCACCTGAACGCTGACAGTTTATCAGCACTTAGAGGGAAATCATCCAATCTGTTGGCTGAGAAGACGTTCAAAAAGCACAGCAACGCTTTAAAACCCCAAACATACCGACCCCAAACAACAGCAAAAACCCTTTTTAGGAGACGGCAGGTGCAAGGCTCCTTTATAGAGCTGCTGCTCCCTTCTCACAGAGCAGAGCTCCTCGTAGCAGGTCCCCAAAGCGTTCTGTCAGAAGGGCAGCAATAAGGAGTGCTCAGAAAAAAAGCACTCATTGAAAGCAAACCAGAAAAAAAAGAATATCCGTGGAAATATATAATAGACAGCAATCATACATCTGTGTACGCTTTTAAACGAAGCACTCCTTTTAAAGGTTTATTTAAAAGCTCTCCAGGAGTGTGTTCATTTACTATTCTACATCTTTAGCAGAACAGCCGGCGGGGAAAGAAGTGGAAGATGTTGTGTCTGGAAAAGTCCCTCTGTTTAGCTGGAGCAATTGATGCCAAACACAAAGGATCAAAGAAAGCTTCAAATCCACCGGCAACTCTTTTCTCTCCTTCTCCCTCCCTTCCCTTTAGGTTCGGGGGTGGGGTTTGCCCCGAGCCCTGGGTTTGGATCCCATGGGATTGATTCCTCTGCGGGAGCTCAAAAACTTCCTTAAAAGCTTCCCTGCTGTGCTCTGGGTGATGCTGGACCCTGCCACCAGCCAGAGGAGAGGAGGGGACACTGGCTCTGATCCTGAGAGCACCAAGGGTCTCCAGTTCCTCTGCTGACCCCCAGACCTGCATTCAGGGATTCTTGTTCAGGAAAGCCACCTGGAAGTTTAATTTGGCTTTAAGAAGTGCTGCTGCCGTGCTCTGTGCTTCTCTTCAGGCTGCCCTTTCGGATCATCTCTGCTCTTCCTGTATTTTCCCTTTCTCAGCACATTCTCACCAAATACCTAAAGCTCCCACAGTGTGGCAAAGGGAAATAAACGACAAAAACTCGGGCCCGGCGATTCTCTGTCTTTTATTCTCCCCCATAAAACTCTCACTCACCTTTGGACTCAAGCAGAACATTCCTGTGCATCCGAGATGACTTTGGGGGAAGAAAACACCTGGATTTCCACTAGAGGGTGACGTTGTAAAGCTCAAATGGGCTGAGAGAATTCCCAGGGCAGGGCGAGAGGACAGGACAGGGTGGGGATGGGGCTGGAGGAGGGAAGTGCTGCTGGTTTGGGGGTTCAGAACGTTCCTCATCCTCCTCCCGGCACCCTCAGAGGGGAGCAGAGGGGCACTGCAGAATTACAGGTTGTTCCCATCTTCCAGCCTGGTGAAGCAGAAGGTAAAAGTGGGGAAACTGATTCTGTGTATTGTTTCCTTAAAAACCTACTTTATTAGGGGAAAAGCAATTTATCCCACCAGAATTTGTCAGCTGTTGTCCTGATCTTACAAATAATTTGGGATTTGGACAGATTTACTGTCTGCATTAACTTGGGGGATTTAGATTTTTTCAACCTCGAGAATGATTTGTACAGCTGCAACACAAACACTGGGAGAAATAGATAGGAATGAATTTTAATTATTATTTAGATGACGTTAAAACAACAACAAAACCACCCCATTTTTATCAGAATCATTACAAGGAGTTTGCATGGAGATTTTTCTTTCATATAAATGAAAGCAGCAAGATTTAGAAAGTTTAAACTGGAGCTGACAGTTGAGTTTGTGTACATAGGCCTTGCAAAAAGAAACTTCATGAAAATTTCATGAAGGTCTCACACTTTGTTCCACACTTAGGATGAAAACACAAAACATTATCATCTTACATAAATTCTTCATTTTGTTAAAATATAATTCGTTCTTCAACACATTGCCACGAGATCTGAGAGCACAAATCCTTTTTCCACTCAATTTTCTGCCACTGCATTATGCATTTCCGAATTTCCACTGTGTGCAGGATCTGCTATTGTAGTTACGCTTTAAAAGAGACTCAGCAAAAAATTATTTGTAGCAAATATACATCCAAGGGGCTACACTCTATAAACACCAGGAATCAAATCCTTCAGCTGAGGCTGCAGCTATTTCCTATAGTGGCTTGTTGTCAGCAGAGAAAAATTCTAAAAGTTACTGAGACACTGCTCAGAAACAGAGAAAAATTCTAAAAGTGAGATACTGAGACACTGGGGTAAGAATCAGTCCTTTTGTCTTGCTTGCCATTTTAAAAGAAATAATTTTCTCTTAAAATTTTGAGCTTTACAAATCATAGACTCTCATGTTTCTCTGTTGAAATTTCTTACAGCTGCACAGGAAAATTGGGTCCAGTCCTTCTGTGGGGAGACCCTTCCTTCCCTAATGTCACAGCAATGAAATCAGAACAGGACAAATATTCTAGGAATCAAAGAGGTCTCTCGTTCTCACCTTGCAAATTCTCTGTTCTTTCTCTCTTGCTTTGGGTGCTGAAGTCAGTGTGAGGGTGGAGGGAGGAGTAATTACAAGTTTGGTTACAGCTCCTTATTTCCCTCACAGCAGCTCCAGGCACAGCATGGAGGTAGCTGGGGGGACAGATTTGAGCTGAAATTGTTCTTTTTCCAACTGTAATGTTCCTGCTTAGGCTCTCTGTCTCTAACAGTGGGGTTGTGTTGAAGGTGAAGCAGATCCAGCTCTGCCAGAAATGTGTTTGTGTGGGGTGTGTCCCCACAGGAAATATCACAGAATCCCAGAATGGTTTGGGTTGGAAGGGACCTCAAAGCTCATTCCGTTCCATTCCCTGCCATGGTCAGGGACACCTCCCACTGTTCCAGGCTGCTCCCAGCCCTGTCCAGCCTGGCCTTGGGCACTGCCAGGGATCCAGGGGCAGCCACAGCTTCTCTGGGCACCCTGTGCCAGGGCCTGCCCACCCTCACAGGGAGGAATTCCTTCCTAAAATCCCATCTAACTCTACTCTGTTTCAGTGTGAAGCCATTCCCTCTACTCCTGTCACTACAAGCTCTCAGAAATACTCTCCCTATACTAAATACCTAAGCCAACGTCACTAAGCCAGTGCTGATCCCCCACTTAGCCTCTGCTTTCTTGGTGCAAGTAAATAAAAATAAGCCCCTGCTCCTGCCAGCCTCCCCACCCCTCTTCCATGTCCTGACAAACTCGGCTTCCCGCGCTCCAAGGCAGTGCCCAGCCCTGCAGGCTGATTTCAGGGAGATCATTAGAGAATTTACCTACCTAACCCCCCTCCCTTTAAATCCTCTTTGGCTTCTCAGTGCTCTCAAATGTCCCAGGTTTGTGTCAGCCTTTCTCTCAGACATCTCCTCATCACTGCCTGATGTTCATTTCTATTTAAAATCTATTCTGGTCCAGAATCAGTTCCAGATCATTTTTGACACAAGAGACTGAAGTTATGCAGCCTCAGTCAAGTTCTCCAGAGTCTCCATTGGACTTTCACCTCCACGAGTGAGTGACCAGACCTTGGTGCTGCCATCTCCTTCTAAAGACTTTTTCTTCCTCCCTACCAAACCTCCTCATCCCCAACCCTGACCTCTCCCTGACAGCCAAAATCACAGGATAACTAAATCCTCCACCCTCAGCTCTCAGGCAGCCTGAGGCCTCATCAGCACCCGGGACTGATTTGGAGAGGAAAAACCTCAGGAAGGATGGAACAGCAGAGCTGTGGGGGGCACTGGAATTGTTCCCACGTTCTGCTGCTTTGCCCATTTAACTTTACCCTCATCTGTGGCTATTCTGTCAGCACCAGGGGATGGTTTTTAATTGCTGTCTCAAACATATATGGCAACACCATAGCAACTTCTCCTCAGTGAAGCAAATCCGTTTTTCAGTAATTATTACCCTAATTAACTCTCAGATGTTAGCAATGCTCAATCTGCTGATTAAATTTCAATTGAATTTTGTTACTCACCAGAATTAGACCGGTGAAGGCAGTCTCTAAATTAAGATCTATTTAATTGTTCTTCCCTGCATGCTCCGGCAGAGAAATGTATATATTTGTGTTTCCAGTCATTCATGAGCACACATCAGTGTTGTGCCACACGATTCCTTACGTCAGGAGCTCACAGGATGAAGCATGAAGACAGCACTGACTGTGAAATGGCTCTAAAAACGTAAGGATTTGCATAAATCCCTCTTCTTTCCCCTCCTGTTTTTTCAGGCAGCTCTTCCTTCAGACTCCAGCAACATAATTAATTTCTCTGCTTTCCATGTTGTCCCCTGTTAGACTTCTCTGTGTTTATAGTCCACAGTTGGAGTTTATACCTCCTATGTCCTTTGCAGGAGGGACAGCCTTTATTTTCCTGTTTGATCCAAGCTTTTGCAAGCTGAGAGCACTGCATTAGGTCTGCTGGTTAATACGGGATGGGAGATTCATTCACCTGAGCTTTTTAGTTATTTGACTTCCAGAAGACTCAGATATGAGCAGATATTTGGACAAGGAACCACCTGGGCATTTTAGCTAACACAGATCTAGAGCTCATGGATGAGCCAAAAATTTAAAATAACTTAATACTGATGCTGTTGTTGTTACTGTTATTATTATTATTATTATTATCATCATATATTCAAGGAGATTTAAATTTGCTGTTAAGCCACTATAATTTCCAGCTGCTCTTGAAAGATGTATTTTCCTCTTAGTCTTCTGATTCTACATGCACACTTCCACACTTCCACCCTTTCTTTTGCACTGGTAAAGGGTTGTAAATTTGGGACATTAATTAGGGACAGGACACTGATCACTTTCTTTGGGAAGGAGAATAATTTCCCCTGCTTTAAGTCTGTGAAGCAGCTCACCAAGAGCATCCATGGTTCCAGGCTGGGACCTCAGAGCTGAGGGCAGAGAGAGAATGGGACACAGAGAAAAACCTCTTAAATTGGTCCAGCTGTGACATCCTTGGCCCCACCATCACCGGCACTGACAGAACTTTAAAAAAAATAAGCAGATTATAGATGGAAGAAGTCCATGGTTATTGTTCTATGGCACCACTAGAAAGTAAGGGACCTGTATTTCCTCCCACTAAAAACTTGCAAGCTTCCTTTAATAATCTGGGTTTTCCTCCTCTGGAAAGGAGGAAAGGATTGAGAGATTAAACCTTGTTTGCAGAAACGTTTCATAAATACAGAAGTATTTGCTCAGGGCTTTTGTGTGGCAAACTGAAGGTGCTTTTGTGCACCTTGGAAGGTCTGTGTGAGTCTAAGCAAAGCAGAAATCCCAGGAGACTGATGAGGAATGACAGATCCTGAACAGTGGGGAATGAATTCAGTGCAGGAGTCAGCTGCTGGAATTCCACCTCTGTGCAAAAGGCCAGCACAGGTCTTATTCTTTATTTAAATCCCATGTTGTGACTCCTGAAAACGCTCACACTTGCACACCTCCCTAGCACAGGGCTGAGAATCTGACACGGGGTAGGGGGATTGGCTGTCAACAATCCCAGTGACTTTTAATAACAAATGCCAGCACAATTATTTCATTAAAAAGCGTAGAAAGACAAATTACTTTCTAAGAGCAAATGGCATCTCCCAGAAGAAGCTGAAGCTGTTTCCTCTGGGGAAGAAAAAAAAAACAATAATTAGCTGAGAGGACTCTTGAGGGTGCTGCTCAAGCCAAAACCCTGGGACGTGGAAACACCCGCCCTGTCCCCAGCTGGACCACGCTCAGAGGACACTGAGGGACACACACCCTGCCTCTCCACCTGCCAAGGGACATGGATGCCTGGACGGATGTGGAAAACTCTCTTCAGCTGTTTCCAGCTATTTGTGTTCCTCCCTCCCCTCAGCGTCTCTGGACAAACAGCTCCGAGTCCATCAGAGCTGCCAGTGAGTTCTGTCTGTATAAAAACTGAGCCAGGTTTGTGCACAGCCCCTGGAATAGTCTTGCCTGTTCCAGCCACTTCTTTCCCTCAGGTGACAAACTGTGGACTTGAAATTACTGGTCTTACTGCTGTTTGCTCTCTCCCCTCCTTCAGAAACTCCAGGCAGGTGATTTAGGGCAATTATGCTTTATTACATCCATCTATCCTCAATACTTATCTGTCATTTTGGGGCATCTATCCACTCAATCACTCTCACAGGTACAAAAAGCCCCGGGGTAGAAATGTTTTCTCTGGAGTCTTGTCACAGCCTGAGAGCATAATTTATCTCTGGGACCATTTGTTAAATCCCCAGATTGCACAGCAGCTCAAATTCAGGTACTGGCAGTAGAGATTTCGGTAGTTCAGTGTGACAACAGCACACCACAGCCGTTCACTCTTCTTTGGACAGCTCTGGAAGTGCAAACAGGGCTTGGAACTGAATCCTGGGGGGAAATGGGGTTTCTCCAGGCCAGCACATCCAGGAAAGCATAAAGCACAGGACGCAGGTGAAGGTGGGTCGAGTTTCAGGACAGCCCCAGAATGTGCAAGCCTTTGGCTGTTCCTGTGTCCCTGTAACCTCTGCCCCGGCCAGTTTGCCGTGTGCTCTCTCCTGGCTATTTTCGAACTCAAGTGTGGCTGGAAGCGCACAGAATTAGGGATCTGCTGGGTTCTGAGAACAACGTTTGTGCCACCAGCCTGGCCATGGGCTCTCTTCTCATGCCCTGGGGCAATGGGATGATCCAATTCCCTCTGCTCTTACCTCTTACCGCGAAGGGTTTCCCTCACCACCACTGATTTATTTACTTATTTATTGTCATTTCTGTGGTAAATGTGGTCTTCTTGGATGGGCACAGATCAAAATTGATGTTAATGGAGCAATTATATTGCTAGGTTAGAGGAAAGAAGAATAAGGATTGTGTCAGGCTCCTAACAAGGACTCAGTGCTGGAACTGCAAACGGGCAGGGGACAAGCCAGGCTGATATCCCACCTTACAGATCTGGACTGCTGACCTTCTCTTTGATTTCCGCCTCATGTCTCCTCAGGAAAAGTTGTTTTTTTAAAAAATTAATAATCACGTCTTTCTAAAAAAAAAAAAAACATTTAAAATGCGCTTTTCACTTGACTTAAATGTTACAGCGGAAACATTCTTATGTGTCATGATTGTAAAATGAAAAGAAAAATGTCAAGGCTAAGTCACTGCCATCATTTATCTGGCTCTGGGCTGCTTTTGAATTGAGAGGTGACAGCAATGGGATGTAATGTCCCTGCTGCATAGCTACAGCACAAAGTTGTTGTGTCCCGGGGTTGTGGAAGGTACCTGGCAGCAAACACCTCTCACAGCCAGAATAAACAGTTTGTCACCGCTGTGTCACCTCAGGGAGATCAATGGCTGATGACAAAAGCACTCTGAAGTTAAATCTAGGTGGTATGGATGTGAGAAATAGGAAATTATTGGCTTCCCGCCCATCACTTCCACCCTGACTGAAGGAATCTGTCCTGCGTTGTGGTTTGGTGAAACTGCTGAGGACACTGCATTAAAACATCGCTCAGGAACTCTTTTCCCCTCTCTCTCTGAAAAGGGGCCTTTGCCTCTGTCAGGCCTGCAGACCTCACCGCCATTATTCACACATTTGTAGCCACCTTATTTATTAATAACAAGTCTGTGCACTGAGGATGAACTGAGAGTTCCTGAGAAAGGATAAAGCTGTTGACCTGCTTGACAAAAAAAAAAACTTCCACTCGTTTCATCTGAAGTTCTGAGTCCTGACGTTTGCTTCCCTTTGGAACCTCAGCTGAGACTGAAGCTCCAGACCTTGCATTTTTAACACGTTCAGCTTGTTGGAACCTTGTTTAACCCCGAGACCTCCTTTCTCTCCGAGATATTGATTCAACATGATGAGTGCACTCCACGGGAACGAGGGATCAGTCAGCAAAGCTCATGAGCTGGCAGAATCCAGGAGCTCCAGGGAAGAGCTCATGAGGACTCCCACTTCTGTTTTCCAGGAGGGATGTAAATATAAGCTTTGCATCACGGCTTCCTTGGGATTAAACCATGAAAGACTTTCTATATCCTCGTGGAGAGTCAAAAGGAGACACACATCAGCTCTTTTTGGAAGGTGTCTAGTTACTAAAACAGTGATGGTTTGAAGGGGATGGAGCTGTGGTTTGAAAGGTTCAGGGTTGTTCTCAGTTCAGACAGTGATTCGTGGCTCTATTTTGTTGAGTTCTGGTGTAAACAAGCATTGCAAAACAGCAGAGAGACAGATAAGGGATTTTTAGTGGCTAAATCAAAATGTTTATCTTAACTGCTGAATAACTGGGCTTCTGGGGAGGAGGAAAAAGAGAGGGAGGAAAAAGAAAGCCAGAAATGTAACAGCAGTTGAAAAACCACCTGCAAACACCCCAGGCGTGAAAGTCTTACAGCTCAGCCTCGCAGATCTTGGCTGAATGGGGAGCGGATCAAAAAAAAAATATACTTGAAGTATCCTGAATTATATTTATTAATTATTAAGCTATTAAGAGCACAGGTACAGATTCCAGGTAAAAACCCACCCCAGTGTAAAGGCACGTGTGTGTGTTTGTGATTCCCCTGCCCCGGAACAAAGGTGGGGTTTAATTCCACCCCACGGAGGGGGGCACTACCCGCGTTTAGCACCACAGCCAGGGTGGGGTTGTTTCCCTATGGCCGTGTTAAAGGATGAGTGTTTTCCCTTCCAATTTCCCATGTTTTCCTCGTTACTCTGTCTTAGCACAGCTCTCACAACTCCTTCTGGCAGAAAGCTCCCAGACAGGAGTGCTCCTCCCTGACTGAGCAAGAACATCTCTGCAGCACAAGACCCAGAACATGACTGAGCTGTCCCAGACAGTGCTGAAAGCAATTTTTTTTCTCTTTACAGAGGCCCTGGAAAGGTTTCCACCCTGCTCAGAGCACAGCCTGAGCTCCTGCAGGCTGGACACGGCTGCTGTGCCAAGGAGGAGCATCTCACTTGAGTCCCTGCTCCTGCCTGCTCCTTCCCTCAGAGAACTAGCTCAGGTTCTTCACTCAAAGACTTTGATTTATGGGGTAAACAAAACTTCACCCAAGCAGATAAATCAGGACTTGTGTGTGCAGAGACTGTGCAATTATCTCCAGGCTCTTCAGAGGATGTGACCAGAGTTGGCTGTGACTGAAGAGAACAGAGTGTGCTCTGCTGTGTATCTTGAGCTGAATCCCACAAGAGTAAAACCTTTTTCTTGGAACATTTGGACCTGGGAGATGTGTTTCAGCAAGGATGCTGATGCTGGATGAGGCAGATCAGGCTCCAGAAGGTTGAGCTGTGTCTCTCCAACGAGAGAGGCCAGCTCGCTACTCAACTCACTGGCACTTTCTCTGAGTCATTTTCTGTTCCTGCCTAATGACTCCGCTAATTGGAATAATTTTTTTTCAGTGGTTTTCCCTACTCAAGCTGAAAAGTTCAGAGAATGCTCCACATTTTTCCTGTATTATAAACCTGATCTACTCTTATTTGCACATTGACTCACAGACCCTCTAATACGTCTTGTTGGCCCAGAATTGTCACTCTTTGCCCATTTCATGACCTGTTTTGCTCAGGGCTGCAAAATCTGCACAGTTCCACGTGTGTGTTCTAAACCTCTGACTCCTACAAGCAAGAAAAGTTCTGCTTTTCAGGTGTGATTGTTCTGAAATTGGCAATGAAATCTGAACGGCTTGAAGAGAAGATAAAAATATTGAAACCATGGCAACCTCCAAAATTTCAAGCTGATACCAAACTTTGCTCTTCTGAGAAATGCACAAATGAACCTCCAGCAGATGTAGTCCATGAGTGGAGGAATTGGCTCAAAGCAAACTGGTAAATCCAGCTGCTCTGCCCATCTTCCCAGCTAAAAGTGATTTCAAAGACAGCCTGTTCTCCTCCAGTCACACCTCTTCTACATCCAGCATCACCACAACTTCCTTTCCTCTCCAGGAATCTTCCAGCAAGTTTTCACACCCTCTACTTTTTTTTATGGATGTACCTGAGTAGAAAGATGCTGCTACAAATTTAGTGGCTCTTCTTTTGTTAGGCTCTGCATAGTAAAGCAGAAATTTGAGTCTGATTTAACATAATGATCACGTTTTTGGGGAGAGAACACAGTTTGCCCATTCTTGGGTTCATAGGTGCAGCAGCACGAGGTAGATGAGGAACGCTTTTGTGTGGTTCAGGTTTCATCTGCCAACCCTGATCTCCTCAAAAGGTGAATTTTCAGGCATGAGCTGTCCCCCAGTTCACAAGTGTGAGAGATAAATATGTAAAATACATCATCCACTAAAGGAAAAAGACAGGATCTGTTTCAGAAACACCAGCCTGCAAATAAATGTTAACTGGAGGTAAGTTGGTTTCTCTTGCTCCGGTGCTTCCTTTCCCCCTTTTTGGCACCGTGTGAGCCCGGTGTAGTCTCTGAGAGCAGCAGAATGTGGAGTGCATTAGTGTCATTCCCCTGATAATGTTCAAGGAATAATTGCCACTGAATCAAACGCTGAAACAAATCCTACATTAAATGCTCAGCTCCAAGGATGCCTGTTGATGCCTTCTGTCAAATAACCAGCAAAAGCCTGTCACTGCAAAGCCTACATAGAAAGTGAGATATGGGCCTGCTTCCCACTCTCTGCTGGTTTTATTTGGCCTTGAAATCAGCGTGTTTATAATGGTGAATGCATCTTTTTATTGACTCTTTATCAAAGCAGCTCAGTATGGAACAAATCACGTGTTGGAGGTTGTGTGTGCAAGGCTGGCTCTTTAAGAAGGGGCTTTTCCACAAGAAAATGGAGCAAGAATTTCAGAAGACACAACAAAAATAACAACCCGAAATTTAGCTCTTTCTGCTCCCACTTCTACCATTCACACATTTGAGTGAGCCCAAGCCAGCAGGAGAAGAGGGAATTGTGGCTGCCCCAAGGCAGGAATGCTGAAGAAAAAGCAGGGAGTTGTGTTTCTCTGCTCATGGGAACGTGTCCGTGGTGGGGCAGAGGAACTGACCCAGATTCAGCCCTGCACTGCTGAGGATGCCGTGCTGTGCCACACCACGTAAACAGAGCTCATACCCAAAAAGACACAGATTTGGTGCTTCAGAAGAACAAGCACAACAATTTCCAGCTTGATGTGGAACCCTTCCACACAAATATTCACATCAGACTCCTTTTGTTCCACCCCTTGTGCATCACCTCCAGGACCTGCCGCCGCCGTTTGGTGATGTCTCCTGAAAATTTCCTTGGAACCAGGAGGTGTTGATGGGACAAGTGAC
>VYZQ01003843.1:0-19234 GCA_013400655.1 Mystacornis crossleyi
AAAAAAAATAAGTAATAAATGTTGTATTTTCTCTCTGGCAACCCTGAGAACTGCAATTTAGTATCCCACATCTAGCTTGAGCCACTAGTAACTACAGCCATTATTTTTCATCTTCTAATTCCATTTTGCTACACATCCTAGCGTATGAGGTTTGCACAGAGAGGAGAAAAGTGGGGAGACAGAAGATAGAGCCTGTTACCCCCCTGAGTACTCAGACAGAAAGGTCAGAGCTGTTCAGAGGTGAAATGTGCTGATGAATTTCAGCTGCAGGAGCTGGGCTTGATGTGTCCCTGCACTGGTAGCTTTAGGAGCTCACCTCAATCACAGCACTGTGTCGTTTAGATTTCATAACAGCCCTTAGAAAATCAGCCCTTTTCCTAACCCCTCTCCACCCTCATTATGGCCAGCAGACCAGGGATTTGGCAGGTGACCCTATCATCCTTGGGTCACCACTAGAGCTGCAAAGAGAGGTCTCAGCAACTCTGCAGTCCCTTTACTGGCACACCTGAAACCCTCAAAGCTCTTTGTCTGAATGCCTGACAGCAGACACAGCCCCCTCCCTCCAAATCTCCAGCTCAAATGTTCAAGCTCTAGCAAGATCACAGTGTCAAGCAATCCCACCTTGTGGGGAGAGACCTAAAGCTGAGCCCTTCTTCCCTCAGCTGATAATGACTCGAGCTCCTGGTAGCCACTTGAGCTGCACTGAAGTGCACCTTTAACAACTCAGCTCACCCAGGTTGTCAGTCAGGGATGTGACCTTTAGGCAGGTAGAAAGCTCTACAGATGCTCTGCCAGTGCTGAACAGGGCAGAAATAAGGACTTGATGGCACCAAGCTTTAAAAGCTCCTGCAGGATAACAGGAGCAGCTTTGTGCGCTCCAGACTCACAATGGCTTCAGGGCATGCCCAAGCAGCTCTTTGTGATGTTCTGCCACTCATGCTGGAAAAGCGCTCCAACCCTCCAAACCATTCTGGAGAAGCTGTCTGGAGCTGTCTGTCCTCTGCTACCACGCCTCTTGGCCAAGTGGTTTGGCACACCACCCAGGTCTGCAGGTGCAAAACACCACTCTCTCAGACTGATTTCCCCAAGTTTCCCCATTTTGCCCAAATCGCAAAGCTCTGCAACCCAGATGCCTCAGAAAGGGTTTTTTGGGAGCCCAGGTCTGATACTTGTGATGACTTTAGTCAGGGTCCAAGCTGGGACTGGCACCTTCAAGTCATGTCACTCATTCTCTCACACTGTTTCATAACCTGCAAGTTGATCTTGAGACAAACCTGTTTCCCTGATTGCTTCAGTGCTTCTGCTTGGAGGCTTTTGAGTGAAAGCCTGCTAATGTAACACAGATGAATAATGTCATTACTATAGTATTTAAGGCCTGATCTGTGTTTCTCTGTCTTTGGCACCTGCAGTCTACAAAGGTTCCCGAGCAGCAGCATGAGCATATCCAAGGCAGATACTGCTTACAGAAGATGTCTATGTCTTACTGCAGTGGCTTGCAAAAAAGTCTCATTTGCTGGAAAAGCCTTCCTACATTCCCCTGAGAGCTCCTCCATGCCTGCCTCAGGCAGCTCAGCTTATTTTTATTGCTGTATCTGACACGTCCCCTTAATACGCTTCATTAACATCCTGAGCTGTGCTAGTCAGCAATTTAATTCTCAGACTCAGGGTCACAAGCAAGAGGAGGTTTTTCCTAGAAGGTTGGAGAGGATCATTTCCAGCACTACATAGGTGTGGCTCTCCCCTTGCTGCTGTCCCGAGACCCTGGCCATCCTCCTCAGTGATATTCTGCAGAATGACTTTTTTTTTAATAAATTCGTCAAGCAAAATTAAGCCACTGCTGTGGTGTAGCTTCCCTGCTGTACATATACAGATGCTGTGGCTTATTCAGATACTAGAAAAGCAGCAAGGAGGGGGGCACTAGGGCCATGTAATGGAAACGTGCAGTGATGAAAACCCCTCCTCCATGTGCCAGAGCATCTGGTAAGACTCAGGCACAGCACTGGTATCCTGGAAAATACCCGTTACAATGCACAGGTCCTGAAGTCCCTCTTGCAGTGATTGCACCCATTCTTGCAGGCTGTGGCTGAAGCTCAGCAGGGACCAGCAAACCTCATATTCAACACAACTGATTCAGCAGGCTGGGACAGCCAGGAGACATCAGTAAACTTGCCTCAAGCTTTTTAGCTCAGGATCTCAGGCTGAAGTTCAGACACCCTGTGAGCTCAGCCATTCTTGCAGATGTGAGTGTCCTGATGCTGAGGCCATATAAGACCACTCATCAGCTCCTAACAGATCATCACCATGGACAAAATGGAGCCAGAGGAGAACAGAGACCAGATTCCAACCCAAGCAGTGGATGACTGGGGATCTTTGGAGCTGAAACAGCCTGCAATGCAGGAAGAGTCAGAGATAACTGTAAATCAGAGTTGAACTCCTCAAGACTGCAGATGGTTGTTGGGATGGTTGGTTCAAACAGATTTTCTGTTTGCTAAAACCAAAGCATCACAGTGGATGTGGCTCAGAAGTGACTACAAAGGAGCTGTATAGGTTAAATACACTGCAGAGTCCCAGCAAGGCAGATACCTACTCCACTATGTATCAGCACCAGGGTGCCTGCAGTACTATCATGTGCTTCTAAACCCCTG
Organism: Mystacornis crossleyi; assembly: GCA_013400655.1. NCBI lineage: Eukaryota > Metazoa > Chordata > Aves > Passeriformes > Timaliidae > Mystacornis > Mystacornis crossleyi. The sequence goes on from VYZQ01003843.1 coordinate 2,646, forward strand.
AGCCTTCAGGGTCTTTTTAATATCATGGGCTTTACACAAGTATTACAATGGAGGAGGCATTTGAAGCCTCCAAGCCCATGACTCCTGTCTTGGTGACTGGCAAACTGGAGAGCAGGAGAATGGATTGGAGAATGGATGGATGGATGGATGGATGGATGAGCTCTGGATTTCCTGGTTGCTCACAGTTGATGGAATATTTTTGCTCATTCGCTGCCCGACTGCTGCTTGGTGGGACACCTGATATGTCATCCAACAACTTTAATCCCCCAGTCTCAGCAGGTTAGAAGTGTTGCTGCTTTAAGACCTTTGCTCTTAAATGCCTGCAATCCAGGGAGCAGGGAGTGGAGTGGGTTAATTTATAGAGATTAATTCTGCCAAAACAGCAGACTAAAGGTCTCTCTTTGGTATGAAACATCATAACAGCCTGGAGGCTGGAAGGAGTCTGTGTTAATTATGCATGAACCCAGCTGTAACTTCTCTGCCGACACCATGAGTCTCCAGACACATCTGGCCCATGCTATGCTTCTAAGCACTCCAAAAAAATGTGCAGCAGATGTCAAAACGGGCAGAGAAACATGCAGGTTCCAGGGAACATGTGGGTGTTGGATGTGCTGCTCTGCTCGGACCAACTGGACAAGCTTCAGGGAGCCCAGGGTCTGTCAGCTGCCTGGATTTGCCTTCCCAGCAGATGAGAGGACACAGGGGAGAGGTAGGCCACGCTGCTGGTTAGAATCCAGCCAGGATCAGAGCATCCCCCAAACAGGTTTCATTTGACAAGAACATGAGGTTTGTGTGGCCTTTGTCTGTCTTATGGTTGGTCTGGAAAAAACAGATGACTTTGACTTCCTACAGCATTTGCCCTCCAAAAACTGTGCTTGAGAAATTCAGAGACTTCTTGTAAGAATAAAGCTGGGCTCAAGTTCCACATGTCGGGTGAAGACCAAGCAGAAAAGATGCTCTTCCCACTTGCACATGCTGTGACTTGTTACAGGATACAGTGTTGGGTCATCGTAAGTCCTCTGTCCTCTCTGCCTCCTTTTCCTAGCACCTCACCAGATGGTGATAGCCACTGAGGAATGAGGCATTTGTAGTGATGAGTTATGGGGGGCTCAAGCCCTTAGTCCTGGTGGGAAGTCCTGGTGGGAAGTCCTGGCCTGGTGCATCAGCCACTTCCCACAGGATTTTGCAAATAAATGCCAGTGTAGCATCTGCTTCCCAGCAGTGCCTTTGTGCTGCCACCAGACAGGGCACCCAGGCACGCAGCTGTAACTCTACACACTGCATTTATTCTGGACCAAGTGGCTTTTCACTCCAGTTGCTTCTTCCCATCCTCCAAATCTCCCAGTGCTTCTGTAAGAAGTGCTGTGAACTCTAAGCCAGCAATGTGAAGGCTCCAAGCCCCAGATCTGCATAGTCCTCTGGGACCCTTGCTCCTGGAGCTGAGCTCTCTAACTCAGCCATTTCTGCCACTCAGTTTTTGTGTTCATGACAAAGGCCAGCAGATCAGGCCACTTTCTGACAGGGGAGCCCAGAGAGAGAGAAGCTTTGCACAAGCTCTGAAATGTATGTGGGTGAGGTGGGAGCTTGTCCATGAACAGCTCCAACAAATTTTATCTGAGTGAGGAACAGGAAGGAAGTCTTTGACCCACTGCCCTGAGCCACCTGAAAGTGCAGAGCATTTGGAAGAAATTCATTAAAGGCAGTTTTGGAGACATAAATGCTCACAAATTTGTACCCACAAACCTTCAGTGCTGCTCAGCACTGCATCCCCAATCTGACACACAGGAAGCATTAGGGCACTCATGGAGCAGCTTTCCAGAAATAAACAAAAGCTGCTCTGTCCACATCTTCCCTCCTGTGTTTCAATCTGCTCCGAGTTACTAGAGCCAAGAAATTAAAACATTCTGGGTCTGAGGCTTGGGATGAAACTACTGATCTCTCCAGCCCATGGCTCATGGAAAATTGAATCAGAAGCTGCAGGGACTCTCAGAGAGCAGTCAGGTTTTTCCTTCCCCTCAGCAAAGTTTCCCCATGATGTCCCCCTAATTTCACTACTTCATTTAAGTCTGGAGTCCTAATGGGTTGTCCCTTTCTCCTCAGTGTGGTTAGTGACCTCAGGCCTAGAAAAAACCACACAGAGACTGCAGTTTGAAGGAGAGAGCAGGTGTTTGCACTCCCCCACACCCCTGTACAACTGGGCACCATCACCAGCACTGTCCCTGCCTCCTGGTAGAAAGTGACCCACAGAGGGCCAGGTGCTGGACAGACTGACATCCCTACTGACATGACCATGGTGTCCAAACCTCTGTAATGCCTCTCAAGTCCAGATGATGCTGATTAAGCAGTAGTGTCTGGAAGTAATGTGCTTCCTTATGGCCGAGGCACTAATGGTGCTCAGTAAAGGCATGCAGCAATTAATGCATCTTCAGGCATTGCCCCTGCAATAAATCAATAGCTATTAAGGATAATTTATCCCATTTTTAATAGTCACACAGGTTTCCCGATTCTGAATCCTGATTTTAAATCACCAGCCTGTACTGGGACTTATTCAACTACAATGCTTTTGAACTCAGATAAGAAAGAAGGTGGGTCCTTGGATGACTTTCACAGCCACGTACATCAAGATGTGCTTTACCTATTGTGTGCACATCTGCAAAAGCCCACCAAGAATCAGGCTTGGAGAGACCAGAGTATCAGAGTCAACACCTTTTGTGCCATGCCATGACTGTGGAAGAGCAGTAAAGTGAAAAAGGTGGCAAGATCAGAGAGGAGAGATCTAAGAAGACTCCATCTGCCTCCTCCATCCCTCACGCCAGCACAGAGGAGTCTCAGCAGGAGGAGATCAGGATTAACGGCACAACTATAAACACGTGGAGTCTCAACATACTGCTCAGTCACAGACTGCGTGCTCTGTCGCAGCAAATCCCACAGTGGCTCTGTCCCTGCCTACCCTTGGAGACAGAGGCATACCTGTGGTCTCCAGTGGATGAACACATTTGAATGGCTGTGAGGTGTTACAGCACTGTTGTGGAATTTTCAACAGGAGGCAAGTGAATACATGAATTTCCAAGGACAGAAAGAGCGGACTCCTGAGAGGTGCCCCCAGAACCACTGAGCAGAACATGGGGCCTCTTTGGACCAGCCCCCGGTAACCCTTTCTCAGTGTCTGAGACATATGAATCCCTGTGCACAGGGAGGGAGAACCACACAGGTGAAATCCACTTGCTCTCAGAAACAAAAATTGAAACAAGAATAAATAGACTTTGAAATGTCTCTAGTACCTTTACCTGCAGAGGGTTCTTTGTGCTTATGGCAATGACGTGATACTTGTAGTAACACAGCTCACAGCTCCAGCAGCCTCTCTCGCTAATCCATTTGATCAGACATGGCTGGTGCGTGCACTTCACAGATCCATCACATCGACACGGGCTCAGCAACTCCCCCTGAAAGAGACAGACAGCATCAGCGAGGCTTCCCTCCTCCCACAGGCACGGCACCGCACAGCAACGTGGCACGGCATGGCAGAAGCTCCCTCATCCACCCATGTGAACTTTCTTCCTTTTTTACCTGGTTTGGCTCAGGCAATTGGGCTGCCTCCATCCCTCTTCCCTCAAATAATGCTTGGCTGATGGGAGCTGAGACTGGCAGGGATGTAATGGTCTCAAATGCTGGAGTCTTACCTGCCTTGCTGCCACTGAAGGAAAAGCTAGATGAGCACAACTCTTACCAGACTCCAGAGGACCCACACTGACCCCAACCAGTGGACATGCCACTGGTTCACTGCTCAGGTTTCTGTCTCTCTGCTACCTATTTTAGAAAGTGAGGTTGGTGGTGGGGATAGTTGTGAGACAGCCTCTGCTGCAGACTGATGTCCTGCTCAGACCAAGGCAGCTTCCTCAAGCCCAGGCAGGCAAAAGGTCCTCAAATTTCTCCCCGACACGGTCCACTTTCCCCAGATAGTCATACTGGTGAATAGCTACAGAGCTGGCTATCTGCACCCTAGAAGCAAGCAAGATGGAGAACAAATCGTGTCCTGGCTTGTGACACAGATGGTTATGAGTGGTGGCCAAAACACTGAACCTCCTGGCTCGCTCCCTTGTTTCTGGTGTAGCTTTTAACAGGGTTTCCAGGAAAACCCCATATTATTCTGATCTATCTGCTATCATTTTGTTCACCATGGGACTGAATTCCTCTCTGCACACAAGCTCAGAAGCTCTTTACAGTTGTTTGCCATTGTTTATTTAGGTTAGAAGAGAGCCATTACATTTTACTCCTCACTGTTTAGTGTTTAAAAGCCACAATATAGACTCCAATAGTGTATTTAGCTGTGCTCCAAGATTAAAAAGCTTTTAAAGGCAGGATAAGAATATATATGGGACAGGAAAGGCTAGATCATACTTTCAGCACTGGGAGAAGGTATTTGCTCTTGTAGTCCCAGATCAGCCTCATCACTACCACGATGGAGCACCAGGATAACAGATGTTGGCATTGGACACTGCAGGATATGGTAAAAGACATCCATGCCTTGCGTTATGAACCAGTTCCTGCTCTTGCTAACCCTGGTGGGAAACTGTCTCAGGTCACTACACCAGGTTTCAGGACCTGAGGAACTGAGGACCACACGGGGCAAGACTGGTACTTCTTTCTGTGAAACCTAATGCAAACGTGTTAATCGTTTCATTTGTTTCAGCTAGGTGACCTAAAAATGTCATCTTTCATGAAATTTTAGCAAAACTGTAAATAACTGTTTATGTTACAAACCCAGCCTTGGCTCTACTTGTTACTGGTTTTCATTACATATGGGAGGAGACACAAAGGGAGAGGGGGAGCAAGGAGGGTTGTAGGCTTCGTAAACCTTTTCCACCTGGAAGGGGGTGACATGACGAACCAGAAGAAGGGAAGCAGGGAAGGATTAGATGGGAGAAACGTGCATGTGGCAATGAGCACTGACATTTGTCATTCAAACTCCCCACCTGAGGTCCAGTTTGAGGGGCTCTGGTTTGGCTGTGCATGTTTGTGCCCTTTGCTGAGACTGGGGTGGGGCATCACCAGTGGCATAAGGAGCCCAGAAGAGCAGGTACTGCCAGACAGGATGCAAAAGGGGAGGGATCAGAGCTTGGTACAGGTCCTCTGCCTCCCTGCTCACCAAACCTCTTCCACACCAAGAGCCAGCCTGGTACAAGGACCGCTGCCCTGTGCCTCTGCTCTGCCCTTCTCGTCTCAGTCCCTGGTGCCTTATTTGCTCAGCAGCTTCACTCCTCAGTACACAAGTGCAGCCCCAGCACCAAGGAGGTCACGCAGAAACCTCCCAGCTCTGCAGCATCCCTGCCTTTCCACCTCACTGCACACCAGGGTGTTTTGCAGGGCTCAAAATGGTGAGTGCAGGACATGGGCTTTGTCTAACGAGCAGCTGGAGGCATTGATGATGAGGGATCAGAAATGGAGCAGAATGGAGCAGGAACTAAGGGCAACAACCTCCAGGCAGAGGGGAAAAGCTGTAGCTACAAGCTGGACTCAAGTTGGCTTCTGGGGCTCTGTAATAAATGAATCTGAGCTTCTCTCTTCAGAGCCAAGAGATGTTCATAGATGTCCTATAGCACCGTGGGGACCCAGTTCCCTCTCTAACTGGGATGCTCAAACAGGCAGTCCTGCCAGCTCCTACAACCTCAGGATTCATCTGTGCAGATGAATTCCCCCCAGTAACTTGATTTTAGCAAATCTAGCAAAAACTCAATTTATCACATTTTCTCCAGCCGTCTGAAATATTACATCCTTGTATGTGGCACACAGCTATTTTTGCATACTGTGAAGCCCAATTCTGTCCACAGCAGGCATTTGTAAAGCACTGCCACATGCGCACACGCGCACATGCACTCCTGTGCCAGCAGAAAAACAAACACCAGGGGCATATTAAAGGAATAAATCCTTTGTACAGGAAAGGAGAAGGAGTCTCATTGCTGGCTGTACAGAGAGCTCAGGAACAGACCATAGGCTGTGATACACAGCAAGGTTTTACTGCATAGAGTCCTCTGCCACTAAAAGCTACAGGAACACAAAAGCAAACCCAAAGTGAGACACAGATCACAACAATTAGAGATGGAAATTAAATCCCCACACCCATTTTTGCAGGTTTATAGAAGATGGCCCTGCACAACATATTCTCCAGTGCTCAAACAGCAGTGTTCCCACCAATTCCCTTTGGGGACTGCTCTCCAAAAACCCTTTGAAGGATTTATTTCCCTACCTTACAACACTTATTTTTGCAACTTCCCTTTGTAGCGTTATCATCACTGGGATGAGCCTAAGCAGCATTTTTCCTTTGTCAGCAGCTAGTGAAGAAATGCTCCCCAACTGCAAGCTTCCTCCTCAGCTTGCTCAGTGCCATTCTTGTTCTTCTGAAACACTCAAGTATGCTTTGGATTCGGGGCACCTGCCTCTTGTTTCGCTATTATCCAAGTCTAAATTATAAAAAAACAGAGTTAACAAAAAGGGAAGGGTGCTCTAGCTCAGGCACAACCATTTCAATATATGCATGTAGTAATCTTCCCTGCTTCTGGAAAGAGTACTATATTAAGCGATTGTGTATAATATTCTTCCCTGTTTCTGGCTGTGATGGGAGCTTATCTCGAGGAGCAGCAAGGGCAAGGCCAGGCTGAACTGGCTTTACCCTGAGGAGGACAATACTGCTGGCGATGCACCGGTAGTGCAGTCTGCTCCAGCTCCGTCCTCTCCGTCTGGATTCCCAATCTGTACCCGTTGCAATACGTCAAAGTGGTTAATGATTATCTGGCCCCTGCTATTTAAAGCCTACTGGGAGAAGTGCTGAGAAAGGATGGAAAAAAAAATTATTGCTGGTATGTGCTTGTGGTGCTTGGTATATCCAGGGAGAAAATAACCACGTCAGGAGCAGCGTCACCCCTGTTGAGTGTTGGTGGCAGTGTTTCGCCTGGCTTTTATCTGTCATTTATCAGTGCTAGGAGCCCATCCACACATTGCTACCACAGCTGCAGCTGCTCACCCACCAGCAGGCAGACATGGGATGTGTTTCTCAGGCCTGTTCTTTTAGCTGCAAATCAAGGACAGCAAATTTGCCCACCCAGTCTCCTTTAAACAGGGCAGGGCTGGGGATGATGGTGTCATTGGGCCAGGACGCGGTTGGTCTTCTGGGTTGGCCCACCTGTGCTGACCTACATCTGGTGCTTGGGCTGCTCCTGAGCACCAGTTCAGCTGGAAAGAGCCATGCTACCAACATCCTGCTACCACAACCATTAAAGCAAACATTTTGAAAGCCAGTGCAAGCTGGAGAAGAAACCACAATAGGTGATGGTGATCTTAAGACCTGCATCTTAAGATCTTCACCTGTGCATTTCCCCTGCTCAGGTATGCAAAGTAGCATGAGCATCAGTCACAGGAGCAGTGCCCTGGGCCAGAGGAGGTCAATGATAGGATGCTGAAGGAGTTGTCCCATCACAAGGGCTGCCATCTCTCTCTGGGTGTGTACATGCAGCTGCTGCTGCTCACAGACCTGCACGCACACGTCTGACTGCTAGCATTTATCTGAGTTTGTCTTGTTTGCAAAAGGAAGCCAGGGTCATTTAATTTCAGATCTTCAGCTGTGTCTCCTAAATATACTTAAATCTTCACATCAAGTTTAAATGCAACGGGAAGTTTCATTATGGCAAATAAATGCCAAATGATTTCTATATTAGGAATATAATTACGGACAAATTAAGTCCAATGGCAAAGACAAGCCCATTGTTACAGAGCTGGTAAACTTCAATAAACATGTACTAATGACCACTCTGTCTTCACACACTTACGAGAGTTGCCTTCAATCCTTTTGAGCTAAACACATGTTATTACCAGCATCTCAAATGCTTCCTCATGCATGCAAGCAGTGTGCCAGCTAGCAACAGGCAACAAGGGACATGAAATAGGTATCTTTGTGTATGTGTGGGTGTATAGATGTATTATATTGCATGAAACTCACCAGCTCTGGGGGAAATTAACACCGAGTGCAGACCCAGAGAGGACTTAGGTTTCCTGCGGTGTCAGGACAGCACAGGACGTGGTTATGTATGGGGCCCTGGTGGGACGGCATTTCCGCAGGGACCTCAGCAAAGCTGGGTGCTGATCCCAATCCGCATCCCGGCAGCAATCTGCTGACTTTTCTTGACCCACCTGGGGGAATACCCTGACTGGGCACTTCCCTAATATCTGGAGAACCTATAGGAAAATCTACGCAAGTGATTATAAAAAGAAATCATCCAGACTGTCATCTCTGTGACCAGGACTGGCTCATCCCACAGCTCCCCTGCAAGACCTGGTATCCCTGTGGCATGCAGAGGCAGCACTGCCCATAGCAGGCAAGATCTATGTGCCCTGGGGTGCTATGAGTACCCCCATCCCAACAGCAAGAGGAAATGCAGCCCCATAAAGGACTGGAGAAAAATCTAGCTCTGGACAATTGTTTCTGTTGCTCAGCTGTGATTTTAAGCCTGTGGCTGCCTGGCTGAAGTGGCTGGTGTGTGCTCCTGGCCTGGCAGCTCCCTGGGTCAGGATGACATCTCTGCAGGGCTCAGGTGTGGTAGAAGTGTGGGTCCCTCTCTAGGATTCCTCAACCCCTTGGCAGTATGAGGAAGCAGTCATAGCTGGGCATGTCAGGCTGGGGGCTCTGAGATGGGTGTGCTGGGGGCACAGCTCTGCTTTTTCACGGTTTTCTGCAATTTTCAATGGGTATTAGCTGTCCTGGCAGCCCAGTGAATGGGGCAGTCTCTCACAGGGTACTGAGAAATCCAGCAACAAGCCTCAGGCATCTCTGCCTGGAGGCTGGGTGTGAGCAGACAGGGATCTCTGCTTTAGTACACCCAGCAAAACCATCACACAGCCCTCCGGGACCATCAGGGGTATTTTGGTGATGTCTGGGAGTGTGGGGGCTGGTTGGGAGAGGGATGTGTCTCACAAGGTCCTGAGCTGAAACCCAACGTTTGTTCCACAGTGAGTCTTGTCTGAAAAGCCATCCCATCTGCAGAGCTCTCGATGCTCCAAAAACAACACAAATTGCCTTTCCACCCACGGAGGCTGCTGCTGCTGCGGCACCTGCGAGGAGCGCTGGGGCTGCCACGCTGCTCAGCTTTTTTCTGCTCCTCTCTGATGAAAATGTGAAAGGTTGCAGCCATAGCTGCTGGGAGGGCAGGGTGGGACCTGCTTTGCATCCTCCTCCTGCTGGAAAACTCATCCCACCACTACCACAAGAGACATGACTTCCCATCTGAGCAGCTGATGCCCACAGCCTCTGACTTTACCATGGACAAGGAAAATGTTAAGTTTTCTCTGCTCTTTCCCATCTGCAGTGTTCAGTGCCTGTCACCACTGCTGAGACAGACAATAACAGAGGTGTCAGCTCAGAATTTGGGAGTAGGATGGAGAAGTGGGAAGGGAGACTTTCCATTTTCTGAGCATTACCACTCCCCTTGGAGACTCTTGTCACTGCAGAGCTGAGGGACCCATGACCTCATCTGGCTGCTCATCAGGGTAGGAATGAAGCTTGCCCATGTTTTAAGTCAAAACATGTTTTTGGTTGAAGCAGATGACTCAAGAGTCTCAGCTGTGCTGGAGGCAGACAGTGGGTCAAATCCCTGTACCCTCACGCCCAACAACAGTGCAGGGATGTGGGGGAGAGGCATCTGACTGTTCCCATCTCAAGGCTGTGCCCTGGTCAGCAGAGAACAGGGAAGTCTCAAGAGGGCCCTGAGCTGCACCGCTGCACCGGCTGCCCTCTTTGCCAAAACTGCCCTGCTCCTACTCTGCCACCTCTGAGCAGGATGTTCCAGAGCAGGACCCTTCACGGCACTGTCCGGGTGCCCCCGGGGAATCCCCACTGTTTATGAACAGGGATGGGTGCCACGTTAGAAAAGCCTAAGGGTAACCTCCATACTCTACTTTTCCCACAGGGTAAGCAGTGGTGCCAGACTCAGCCAGGCAGAAGCAGGGATGGGTTTCCTCTGCACACAGATCATCTCTCAGCTCTGCCAGGGAGCAGGAAAGAGAATGGCTTCTTTTCCTCCCGTAATTGCTAAAACCTTGAAGAGTTCTGCAGGGCAGGAGGGTGGGAGAGAGAAATGAAGACAAGGAATAAAATCTCATTAAGAAAAGAAAGAAGGAGGAAGAGGCTTGAGAAGTCCTGGGTGCAGAAAGCCCAGCGCATTAGAGAGGCGGCTCTGGCTCCCTCAGACAGGAGCCTTCGCTGTGGTGACTCATCCTGGGAGCAGTCTGGAGTGGTGGCTCTGCCCTCACTCCTTCACTGATTTCCAGGGGAAGGTGATTGAATACAGCTCCACTGAGCTTAATGTGAACTGTCAGGGAGCTGGGGCACATTTGCCTTGGTAAAAGAAGAGAAAACAGGAAAGTTGCAGAGTTTAATATAAAATATTTGGACATGACCCAATCCCTTTTCACTATAAAAAAGGAAAAAAGGACTTAATCTAGGCTAGGACTGTTTCAGTATTTATTTGACAGTAACTTGGTCATGTGTTTGCCCACAGCCTGGTACTATCAACAGCTCTGAGTGTTTCTTTGCCACCACTGGTAAGGTCCAAAGGGACCTGGTTCAGGAAGGGCTGGTTGTCTCATGGCTTAAGACCTATTTCCTTCAAAAGGACACAAAAAATGCATTTTTGTGAGAAACAGAGAATCACAAGGCATTTTATGTGCAATGAGCTATGGAGTCCTTTAACACCTGGTTTCAGGCCAGTGGAAGGTGAAGGGCAGAGAGCCATTCAATTTAAGTCCCGCTTGGCCAGGAAAGGGAGACATGGGGAGACATTTCCCCAGCATGGAAAGGGATGCTGGGGATTGGTTCCCACCTGAGTCAACCACTGCAATGGAAGTGAGAGGGAAGGACAGTCCCTAAGGGTCCCCTTAACTGAGAGGAAAGATGCTGAACTCCATCTCTGTGTGCAGGTCTTGCCAACAGACAGGCCTTTCTCAGAGGAGATTCCTCTGAACAGGAATCCTGACCCATGAGCTTTCCTCAGAGCAAATGAGCGCAAATCAGAACCAGTCAGGCCTCAGAGCAAATCAGTTCCTCAGCAAACACAGGGACCTGCAAGCACTCCTGCCATACTGGTGCCACCAGCGAACCCGTGACGAAGAAGCTGAGACTGATCCTGAAAAACTGTTACACTAGAACAAAGTCAAACCTTACTTGAAACATGGAATAAGAAATCAGGAATTAAGCCCAAGGAGCAGAGAGGTTACAATATATGATATTTATTTGCTTTACTCTCTACAGAAGGATTTTCACAAGAAAAATTACTTGACTTATGTGTTCTACAGCCCACTTCATCCTAATGTCATTGAACATGTTTTTGATTAGCTGATTTAAGTAATTCTTACTAAATGTTGCTCCGTTGCAAGGAGTCAAAAGGCAAGTGTCTCAAATATCACCTACTGTGCCTCATCAGGTGTGATAATAGCACCGATTAAGTGAAGAGCCCTCAGTGCATAGAAATCACAGTGCTGCACATGTGAAATCAGGATACCTGAATACCCCTGAGCACTTGGGTGTTGCAGCGAGTTCAGCTCCAGACTTGTCCTGAATACAGAGTGGAGCTGTTTCAGCATCCCAAAGAAATGTCCTAGTCTGTAGCTCCTGAGCCTTCACCCAATGTACTGAGGGCTTTAAGCTTCTGGAGATTTACCACAGACCCCAACCCTTTTGTGAGCTAGAACAACCTAGTTACTTCTGAAAAAGAATTCCACTGTTGTTTTACTCTGGCTCTTCTTAATGGAATTTAAAGTATTTCAGACAATACTTAGATTTATTCTGTATGAGACACAAGAATGAACTCAATTTTGCTCCCTAGGATGCAATGCTCGGATAAATCTGATGGGACACCATGAAGTCAAACAACTCTTCAGCACTAATCAAGGACCCTTAAGTTACGGCTTCTTGCAACCAATTACAGAGGCAGGGTGGGGGTTTTTTTGGTACAAATGGCTTTTTCACTAGAGAAAGCCTCAGCTAAATAAAATTTTTCTAAATATACTTGTTTTTTTAATGGAAAAAAAAGATAGCAATTATTCTTTATTATCTCTAAGTTCAAAGTTAATGCTCTCAGAATGCGAGTACTGTACACTGCAATTCTTATCCAAGACGTGCTCATAATTCAGCAAATTGAACTTTGCAGCTACTTCCCTGGGAAGCTGTTCATAAAGATATTCAGCTAATGGCCATTTCAGGAAACATTATGCCATCAGCTGCTGAGGAGCAGTCATGGAAAATCCACAGAAATGGATGCTGGTTTGACTCTCCAGACGGTAGACCCCACTTTTAAAGACAGTGAAACAAATAGGGCAATAAGCTTTTTGTCTGTTTGCTTTTTTTTTTCCCCTCAGAGAAAGCTGAAAAACCCTTCAATGTTAGAGCTGAGAAAACCTTTACTCTTCAATATTTGCCTAATCTTCCTGCTTTCTTCACGAATGAGAAAATGGCCAGGTGCTATTGGCAGCCTTACAGCAGTGAGATGCTCCTTCCAAAAGTGTACCAACTGCTAATGAGCTGCTTCGCCCTGGTACCAGCAGCTCATCAGTGGAGGGGAGCAGAAAATGATGGCAGCCAGGATTTGAGGGTTGTCATTAGCCATAATACCCTCAAGTGACCCCCAGTGAGGACTGAGGGCAGCAGGGTGGGGAACTGGGGCAGCCGTGTGCACATTCAATAAGTGGAAGCCAATAATAAGGTGCAAACAGAAGCACAGAGCACATCTCCACTACTCGAAGCAGTGTTTCCCAGCTGGGAGTGGAGATGAGGACATGACAGGAGGGACTGTCCCAACAGGGCTGGATGGGAATGGTTATGCAGGAGCTTTTCCTGCTCCATTTGGGATGGTCAAGACTGGCAGCTCAGAGAGGGAAACCCTCCAAAGCCTCATCTGTCTCCAAAGCTGTTTGTGTCGCCTGTGGCATGAGGTAGAGCTCGAATGTGGGCTGCTGGCCTTGGGTGCACCCAGGGTGAAGGCTGAGGACAGCCTGGCAGGGGCTGAAAGCAGAAGTGAGGTGGGAGACAGCACAACATACACAGGGCTGCTGCCGTGGCTGGGGAGCTGCGGTATAAAATAATGAGCGTGGTTTGTTTACTTTTGGCTTCACTAGTGCTGCGGGACTGAGCTGTTTCATTAAAACATGGCCTGATCCGCTTTTCCTTTCTGCCTCCCAGACTCAAGGAGAAGAATATGCAATTACAAAGTTCACTCATGTAGAGCCCTTCAATTACTGGGTAACTCTGTTATGGCTTTTCCAAGTGTTACAAGACTCGTGCAATAGGACATGACAGCTGAAGTAATTCATTTTTCATCTGCTGATTAGCAGAAATTAAAATGGTTCTCAGAACATCCCAATTTATGTGAGATCAAGTTCCTTATCGTCTTAGTGGTGAAGGCATTTCTTTTTAATGTCTCAGGCAACCCTGTAAGCAGAGATGCTGAACAAAAATATATGAAGGAGGCAGCAGAGGAGAGAACAGAGGCCCACAGAGTCTGCAGGGTGGTGGAGCTCCAGAGCCTTGCCTTCCAATCCTGCCATAAGGTCACTTAAATGTTTGGCAGAAAGTCAAAATGCTTGCTGGCACAACCGTGCACTGGAGGCAGAAGAACCTCCTTTGGACACAATGCAGCTATGGAGTGAAGCTGAACTGCTTTTACTGGCAGTGAGCTAAAAACCAGCCATAAATATAAAGGGTTTCTTCTGCAGGTGTCTGCCAGCAGCAGCAGAGCAGCTGCCTGCAGGATGCACTTGTGCCATGATGATGGATACCACTCAGGATCCCAACAGGCAAAACTGCCAGCAGCACCTCTCCAGTGGGATCTACGGAAGTACTCACGGGGCTGTGCTGGGGGTCTTTGCAGGGCTGGCAGCTCAGGGTCACCCTGGGGGACTCAGGGGGCTGTGAGTCAGATGGAAGACCAAGAGACAGCATGGAGCAGCCTGAGTAAGTGATGGGATAAGGGAGAGAATAAAAGCAGCAGGTCTTGCACCATTTGGTGATGGCAGAGTGATCACACTGCCCTTTCATTTGCTTTCTATTTTCAAGGCATCCTGGGAAAGTAAGTGAAGTCCCCTGGGGAAAGGCTGGGATTAGGTGGAGGGGGAGCTCTTGCCGACTCTCAGAACCATCTTCCCCACTACCACAGGAGCCTGGTCCAGAGCTCACAAACCCACAGGCCCACTTAGCTGAAGTGCAGCAAAAATACGCCGTGGGAAATGAGAACAGGCAGCTGAATCCCCAAATCCCTTTGCCTACTGTGACAACTTCCCAGCCAAGAGCAGCTCATAGGATAGAGCCAGATGCACCAGTGGCACTGGCTGCACTGTCCCCAGGAGAAGCTGCACAACATTAATTATGATTTTTTCAGTGTGCCCTGGCAAAAGGCTTCCTGCATATGAAGCTGCATAAATCCATGCATTTCAGTCTGCCTGCATATGCGTCCTGCAAAGCCATCCTGTGTTTTCCTACTTCAGCTGGGGAATCCAGCTTTCCCTTTCACAGGCAGAGTATGAAACAGAAAGGAGAGAAGGTAGAAATAAATGTAAGAATAGCTGTAACATTAGTCAAGTGGGCTATAGAGGCAAATTGTTTTATCAGTCTTTTGCACAAGCTGAAGTCCAGGTTTACTGTGTGGGTCAAAGCGAAATACACACACAGAGATGTGCATAAATAAACAGTGCCAGGGCTTTGAGGTTTCAGCACTATCAGTGCACAGATATTAAGCATTACATAGGGCTGACTTATCATCTGACTCTGCAATAACCTTTTGAAGATATACTGATTGGCAATTTACATACTAACAAATACATCAACACTGAGACAATGTCAGATGCTATGCACAGCTATGCTCCACTCCAGAGGTGGCTGAATTTCAAACACTGGCCGAAGCATTTGTATCCCTCAGCATGAAAGATGCCCTACTGAAATATGAATAATTACCTCTCTGTTACTGGTCTTTATTGTGTTTTGTCAAATTAGTTCTCCTGCTCTTTCCCCATGGGATTTGCTGCACCAGACACAGAACTGGTTAGTGCCAAGCAAGATTCCTCGTACCACACCTGGATTAGTTTAGCTCTTGAACTATGTCTAGTCAGATTGGGCTGTGGCCTCCCAGCATCATCCTTTAGCTACAGGGTAGGCTGCCTTCCTCCGAAACAACACATCCCTGTCACAGCTCACAGTTCTCTCAGCAAGTTGTGTCTCTACACAGGAAGGGTCAAATACCTGTTCCTGAGCTCCAGTGGTGGATACTTTATTGTCTTTCTAACCTGTATGCAGCTTTTAGAATGGGATTGTCCTTTACATCTGACCAGCTGCTCTACTCCACTTTCTGGTGCACCAAGCCAGGAACATGAAAATGCCCAGCCCATTTCCCTGTCAGTGACCTGCTGTATTCTGGCAAGACTTGTTACTCCTTCACTATTGTTCATTCTGCAAGCAGCTGGGATGGAAGAAGGTCACTGGAGAGAGAAGAGGAAAGAGGGATGCTGTTCTCATCGCTTTGCTCTGGGTGTCACGGGTACAAAGGGGACAGGACTGCAAGTCCCAAGAGCTGAGTTCTTTTACTGCAGCACTCCTGGGCTTTGTTATGCCAGAAAGATTTTAAGAACTTTTTGAAAGCTCCTAGGGTTTTTTTTTTTTTGCCTTTGCAGACCGGGGTTGGTAGAGAGATGAGCACACTATCCACACGTATTTCCTGGAAGAAGTCCCACTAACTGCTGATTATTTGTGCTCAGGGCAGGGTAGTGTGTAATCAGCTACTCATCTACTCTTTGGTGTCAAACGCTGAGAAGTTGTGTCTGCTGAGCCGAGAGCATTCAAGCAAGACTAAGGAAACTCATTACCCAGCTATCACCCTCCATGGCGATGCTCCAGGAATGGGAAATACCTGCAGCAGCCACAGATGCTCCTCATGGGCTGCAGTGTGATGGGAGCACAGCTGTCTGAGGCCGGCATGGGCAGAGTGGGCTCTGGCCCCAGCTCTCCCTCCCGCAGCTCTGCTGGGTTTGGGGAGGTCTCCATGTTATGGCTCTTGCTCTGTGTACCAGGGTAATGACTCTTAACCGCCACTCAGGGACAACGGTAGACTTCGTTTACTTGCATGTGTCCAGGGTGTGTAAAGATCTTGAAAAAACAAGGCTGTTGAAGAGAAATTATTGAGCATGGCTGGCCACCTGTCTGCATGGACATCAACCTTCACTGGTGTGCTTTGCTGCTCTGGCAGTCAGAGCACGTCCGAGCCCAAAACACTGTAGCAGCCAGTTCTGCTCCAGAGGCAGGTCCCAGCCCTGCAGCAGCCCTGTTCACCTGCAGAGGTGCTTAAGTGGAAGATGTTTTTCAGAGGCCCTGCCAGTGTTCTGTGACAGCAAACTGAACCTTGAAGGAAGAAGAAATAACCTTACTACTGCACAGCCTCCTAGTAAGGGGGCTTCTCTTCTTCAGTATTGTCCTGGTTTGGACAGGTGTCTACTAAGGAAGGCAGGAGTCCCCCTCCCACCCCGGAATGGAAAAATTTTTGTTTCCAAAATGAGAACTATTATAA
>VYZQ01003843.1:19598-32987 GCA_013400655.1 Mystacornis crossleyi
GGAGCCTGCGGAGATTTGTTATTTGCTTTTCCCTATGAGGCAGGGACAAACCACTGCAAGGACTGAACGCGTTAAAGTCACGCCGCCTCGAGACTGCCGGCAGTTCCAGCCCTGCCATAACCTGGGTGAGGCTTTGCTTTTGTGCTTCGGGCCTTGGGATTTTGGGGGGAGGGATGTCAGGGCTGACTATCTGCTCATCGTCCCAGGGCATGAGCCCTCAGAGCAGGGCTGTCCCAGGCTTTGCAGCATCCCCAGCTTTGCACGGATCCTCGCACATTGTTTTCCAGAAGCAAACCCAAAGTATTCCCTGCATTAACTATGAGTAAACTCAGATATGCACAGGCAGTCACTCAAACCTGTCTCACTCTGCCATAACCTTCCCTCTCCTCCCTGTCTGCTCTTTACATCGCCTCTCTACATGCATGAATTTCTCTTTTTTCATTCCAGACTGTCAGGAGGAGAGGGCAACAGACAGCTGCTTATCCTATGCCACGTCCACCAGCAGTGTTGTCTCAAGAGGAACATCATGTATTACAGCTGTGAAAGATGATGGGACAATACCTTGGGACAGACACAGGGAGTGAGGGCCAACAAGGGAAATGCCATTATTCATAACTGGTATACACTGGTATGGGTGTACTCGGGCTTTTTACACACTGGTTGTCAGTTATGGCGATTGTCATACATAGAAAAGCTTCCCAGTTCCCACCAGGCAGCAGAGGGAGGATCCTAAAGTGCCATAGAACATGAAACCGTCCTACTACAGCCTTTAAGTATTAATATAACCCTAAAAACATCTTGTCTAAAGTAGAAAATATTTCCAGGTGCCTAACTTCCAAAAATACAGTCCAGGGAGATGCCAGGGCTCCCCCAGCTCAGACCAGGTGCCTAACTTCCAAAAATACAGTCCAGGGAGATGCCAGGGCTCCCCCAGCTCAGACCTCTCCTGCAAGGACCACACAGCATCTTCACAGCCTACCTGCAGCTGCTGCAGCATTCCACCTCTCCAAAGACCAACCCAGGAGAACTTCTCTTCACACTGGTTATTGAAGACCCCTGTGGAAAGCCATCGGGCTCATTTCCACAGTCCTGAGGGCATTACCAAACACACCTGAGTATCCTGTGCACACCTTGTAAGAGTGGAAAGTGAGGCTGGTTTAGGGTTTGCATACGGCAGTCTCTCCTTGGGCTAGTGGCCAAGAGCAATCCCAGGGTCCCCAGGAGAGGAATCTCCATAGCTGAACTGCTTCTCAGAGCAGCTCTGGCGAGGTACTTTTCAAGCCTCTATCAGAGCAGAGAGCTGTCTGGGTATGGGTTTGCTATGGGTCACACAGGAAGCTTGGGAAGATTTTGCTGGCTCTCTGGTGCTGCTGCTGCTGCTATTTGGGTGGCTGTGTCCATGACCAACTCTGCTGAAAACCAGCCTGAAATCTTTAGTGGGGCCAGGGAAGATAGATATACAGAGTGGAGCCTGTCCCTAGAAGTAGGTGGAAGGAGGCTGAGCTCCCTTTTAGTCAGCAATGCTGTGGCCTTTGTTTGGTTTTAGTGAGTTGTGGTATGTTACTCTGAGCTATGCAGGATTCATTTCCCTAGGACAGTGACAACATTAGGCTGCACCTCCTTCCTAGGAGGAGTTAGCTCACTGGTCTTGCTGCCTCATGGGGAGCAGGTACCACTAATTTTTCTCAGCCTCCCCCTTCCTGTGTCCTCTCCTTGTCTCTGTTGACATGCAGTGCCTGCATGTGCTCTGTGAGCTCATTCCCAGGCATGGATTGGAAGTGTTTGATAATGAAATGCAATCTAGTTTTATTACTAAAACACAGCTATTGTCATGTAGGAGAAAAAAAAAGAAGAAAAAAATCCTCTGGCAGCCTGTGGTGATCAGAAAACATGTAAACCCACTTCTCATCTAGGAACTTGCCCCTGCCCTAGGCTGGGCATCCCCTAAGGGACTGAGCTGTCCTCAGTGCAGCCAGGTACAAATGGAAACATGAGCTCTGAACTGAGCTGACTGGGATTCCTCCTGCATCCACCTTTATTCACTCTGGATGTTTCTCAGGTACAGAATTTCTCAAGAGCAGGGAAATGGCTGAATATGAGTAGGGAGTGGCACAGGCTTTTTAACCTGATGCTAAACACACTTTAAGTGTTTGTGGTTCAGATGCCCCTCACAGTACTCCAGTCCCTAGAGGAGACTTTCAGCCCTGCACAGTCCACAACTAGAAAATGAGAGTGCTGTAGATGTAAAGATTGTAGGTTATGTCTAACATACCTCACCCTTGCTGTGTTTTGTGCTCCATACTTGTTTCCTCTATCATGAACCTGAATACGGGCCCTCAGCCAATAGGGAAGGAATGTTTTTCACCAGAGATCTGATCCAGTTCTGGTATTTTTTTTCCTTTCTTGAACCTCAAGAGTTTGATATGGCCTTGAGGCTAAAAATAAGTTTTCTGCCCATGAACGACTGTTTCTCTCATGTTTAAAGACTGGAATAATAGGTCTGCTCACATACTTTTTTTGTTGTTTTGGTTTTTATTCTTCCTGTGGGTCAGGCCAATTTTTCACCTCTATCAGGTCAGCTGAAAGCCCTCTGCAAACCTTGCTGTGGACTCTGGGACTGCACCTACACCTCCCTTCCTATTCCCAGGCTCACAGAAACATTTCATTGCAACCCAGCAGCCTTTTTGGTAGGCATTTACTTCTTTCTGCGATTTTGCTGCAATTCCGTGGGTTTGTAAGTTGGGAAGTGGTTGTTGGGAGTGCTGCTACTGCTCCCTGTGTTGCTGTGAACCTGTGATCAGGCATCACTCACCTCTGACCTGTTGTCTCGGGCTCCCTGTAAATGCAGGGAGCAATACTCTATCCACCATAATATGTCTTCAACAATCATTTTTGCAAGTGTGACAGGATAAGGTATGGTGAAACTGAAGACTGAGACTCTTGGGAACAATTATGAAACCAATATCCTAAAGATGCTCCATCTCCTTCTTGCAATTCAGTGTTTTCATTTATACTTTAAGAAAACTATTGTAGCTTGTGTTTTCTGAGAGACAAGCACTGCCAGCAGCAGGCTGGAGATGCTGTTGAGTTCTTTGGGATGCTTTTCCTCAGGGCAAAGACTTTTTTTTCCCTCTCTATTCTACTGAATGGCTCATTAGATCCTATTTAGGTGGAAACAGTACTTATTTCACTTGGGAGATACTCAGAGCTTTGTGCCAGGCAAGCTCTCTCTACCTGGAATTATTTTGAAGGATGCTCCTCTGCAATACTACAGTAATTGTAAAAAGATCACCCAGGTGTATTAGCAAACTGGGAGCTTTGAGTGATAATGTTAAATGAGTGATAAGCTGTTTACTAATTTGAGGTTTATTTGTTCCCTCGTGTGTATGAGTTTGGAGCTGGTTGCTTTCAGTGATTGCGGCTGGTTTCAGAATTGCTTGTCCTGATTTAGATTTGCAATACCCAGAGGAGGGTTAGCGCAGGGGAACACCCATGCTAGAAAGAGCAAAAAAGGTTGGAGAGGCACAGGTAGCCCTGCTATGTGTGTGGCCTGATGGAAGCTGCAAGGTCAAGGAGGGAGAGTGATTATTTAGCAAAGTTCAAAGAGAAGCAATGGAGAAAGTGAACAAAAATCGCCTATGTGCCAAGGGTCCACCTTAGCCTGGATGATGCTCTTCAGGGCTGGGAAGGGTTTTCCCCTTACACGGACTCTGGCCCAGCTTCCATGTGCCGTGAACGACGATGCTTCTACTGTTTTTGTGGGTATTAGGAATAACACACCTTTATCCTTGCAGTCAGAGAAAAAAAACTTAAATGTATTCAAAGGAGGCTCTTCCAGAAAGAGAGCCCATTTGGGTTTGACTTCAGAGGAAGGAGTTTTAGTGCTGAGATTTTGTTGCCTTGCACAGCACCGTGACAGTATCTCCTTAGGGAGAGCAGACCATGGCAAGCAGCTCTGGGCTGTGGGGAGAGGCCCTGGTGCTGGTGGCCAGCCACACATCTGCCCTTGCTAACTGAAGTGAATGCCTTCGTGTTCGGAAATTGGAGCCTGCTTTGAGCAGAAAGATGTAAGATTGAAGAGATCCCTTCAGCGGCCAGCTCCAGCCTCTTGTTATTGCATGTCATAAATTTACTCTCAAACGTGCTCTGCTTCATTATAAAATCAGTTCAGTTTAATGACCCGGCTCCTTCTGGAATGCTCCTCCAATAGCTCCCTACTTGGTCAGCTGGAAACTTTTGAGTTTTACCCTAAATTCATTCAAGTTCCACCTATATTAAATATTCCTGTTGCAGAATAATTTTGGGGGCTTGAACAGCTCTTTTACCTACCCAGAGTACTTCTCTCCCATGTATTTACAGGGACAAATCAGGTCCCCTGTCAGCAGTTTATTTTTTCCCTGGGCTCCCAAGCTCCTGCTCAGGAGGCCACCTAGGGTTTGTGTGTAGCCTGTTTCTGCACTGCTGCTGGATTGAAACAGCCCTCCAAGCGCGGGTGGTGGGCTCCCTGTGCTATCCTGGCCCAGCCTTGCCTGCAGCCAGACACCGACATCAATCCTGCAGAGAACAGTAGGGAGACCCTGTTTTCCACTGTGCTGCAGGATCACATTTGTCTTTTTCAGCCCAGAAGCACTCTGGTCACTCAAAATCACTGTATATGCAGCAACAACACCAAGTCTCTGTTGAAGACACACAGATCCCAGACTTCCTCAAGGAGCTCAGTTACCTTCTCCCTTTTCCAGGGGTAGAGATATCAGACACGAGGAACCATCATCTTTCTGCTTTTGATGTGTGCAGGACTTTACAGCAGCAAGTGCAGGCATATTATTTGTACCACAAAGTATATACTGGAGCCTTGTGAGACCAGCCTGTTTGAGGTGGAAGCCTCACAAGTTACTCCTAAAGCCAAAGGGTCTTTAAATGATGGGAACACCTAGCTACAAAAAGCCAAAAATACGAAAGAAAAACACGAAGGAGCACAGCAGCAAAAGCCCAGGTGAGCTGAAGATTTCCTTCAGCAAAACAGAGCCCTCAGTGTCCCACTTGTCTGTGTTTCCCTCCAAGGCCCACAGTGATGTTCTAACCCACAGAGCTGGGAGTGGGGAATGCTGGGGAGACTTGCACTTCTCTTTAATGGCAGAATTCCTGTGCTTCTGCTCATCAGTTCAAATGCTGCATTGTCCAAACATTTCATTACAACAGGGAATTAAACAAACATCTCCTTTCATTTTCCACAATAATAGTTTTATTCCTGGGAAACCCTGTTTGCTGCATAATAATTTAATGGGTATAAGACAAATATACTGATTAACTGTTTCTAAATTTACTCACTTGGTGCAACAAAAGGGAGCTTAATTTTGCAATTATGTGATTTGAATGATGGGTACCTTTGAGAGGCAGGTTAGGATATGAGATCAAGAAGGAGCTGTCCTGGGGAAATCTACTCTGCTCTTTTGTGCCTCCAGCTGTTCCTGCATGTGGGGCAGAGCACAGAACTGGAGGCAGAGGTTCAGAGCTTTAAAATGTCCTCAGTGCCCTTCAGTACAAGGCAGTCCTTCTCCCAGGTGTGCTCAGGCTGGCTGTGGCAATGGCAGAGTCACACCATGACCTCAGGTTCATAGGATGCACAAGAGGGAAGTCTGGAGTGTGTTAATTTCTGCTTGTCATCTTTTGAAGTCTATGGCTATTTTCAGAACTCATCCTGTGAAACCAGTGGGAAGTTTCAGGCAGAGATCTTGAAGTGCTTTCTGGACCCCTTTGATGTCATCACCCCCCTGAGCACATGAGCAACAGTACTCAAACAATAGTGCTAGAAAACAGATGAGGTGGTGAATGCATTTCCTAGCCCCTTTCTTCTGCTGTTTTTGCAGAGGAAAGGCACAATCCTCCAGCTGATATTGAAATCCCCCATGGCTTGGTGAATTTGGCCTTTGGGTTTCAGTGTAGGCTGTGAATGTGACTGGTGGCCAGTTTGATGGCTTATTCTGCAGTGAGACATCTTCTGTGTCCCAGCAAGGAAAAACCCTGAGTCATGGTGATGCCTCATTCAGCTCTGATATCTGGACTGGATTAATAACCTGGTCAGCTTCACACAATTGTAGAGAGGGAAGGTAAAATCCAAGGGGCTGCCACTAAAACTAGTTCATTCAGGCCTGCAGCCAACATTCCAGATGTTCTGAATCTTCTGGGACATGTGGCAAAAAAGGATAAAAACAAAACAAAAAAACCCAACCCAGCTCTTTTAACACTTAATTCACATAATTTTTTATGCTTTTTCTCATCCATGTTGCCACGGCTTGTGAGAGTATGAAAGCACTCTAGGGATGCAGGCAAAGATTTAAGCCATAATCCCTTCAATTTCAGACTTTTAAAAAATATGACTGCACACAAGAATAACTGCTTCTCCAAGGTCTAAGAGATGTTAGTAGTATGTGAAAGGGAAGGTCAGAAAGGATAAAAGAAGACTCTATCTTGCTCTCCAGCAAATTCAACAGGAAACCTCTTTTTGACTCTGCTGAAATTGGGACCTTGAAGAAAGTGTCTCCTGCTGAAACATGCTGAGGATATTTTAAAACCAGATTAATAAATAATTGGACCATCTGCATCAGAGTCTGTAAGTGGAGTGACACATGGAGGGTGTCTGTAAGTGGAACAGCTTCAAATATGCAGAGTAAAATACACAGTGGAATGGATTATTTTTTTTTACCAGAATAGACATAATTATTGCCCATTTGCGTCTCTATTGCAAGCACAATGAGAGGCACTGCCTTAGAGACGGGCTGATTTCTCCTAGGAATGGAACAGATAGACAGGTAAAGATTGTGCCTGCCCTGCAGAGGTGACAATCATATTACTGAGAGAGCAGAGTCAGGAGCAATACCACAGAAATGGTTTTCCTGAGGCTCTGGAGCAGATCAGCTTCCCATTTCGTAGAGTCCAGCTGGGCCCCTTTGCTGACAGAAGATGATATTGCCTCTAAGGCCACCAATATCTGTTGAATCTCCTCCCATCACTCCTGGGCACTGTTTGTCCTGCACTGGACAAGTGTTTTAATTAGTGTTCCTCTTGGGGCTGCAGCAGTGGTTGGGGTTAACGTTTCACAGCCACAGCCTTCGTAAAAACAGGGTCAGACCAGAGCTCACTGAAAGAAGCTGCTTCTGGACCACTGAGTTTAGTAACTCCTAATTCCTCTTTCAGGTGTTCTATTATTTTTTTTCTCCTGCAACATCCCAAGGAAGTGAGCTGCCCAGCTGGTGCATTGGGCTTCCTTGTGCTGCACTTTGATCTGGTAACTGGGCACCCTTTGGCTCTTGTATTGGAGGAAATGATGATTAATTAACTGTTCCTTGTTCTTGATGCTGGATTTTATACCTTTCTACCCTTAAGTCTCCACTACCATTCACTTGCTGAGCCAAGGTGAACTGGTTACTTAGCTTCTTGCTTTCTAGAAACACACCAAAGGAAGGTGGTGTACTTTTTGGGAAAAATGTCTCATTTGCATAACCTATAGATAGGAGCAACATCAGCCTTTTCAAAACCTGAAATGGAGAGGAACATTGAGAGAGGCAGTGACAGCAAGAGAAACAGTTTGACTGAGAGACAGAGTGTGGGATTTATCACATACAGTGTGCAGTGCTCCTGTGCAGACTCTCCATCTGAGCTTGGCTCCCTGAGCTCCTGGTTTAGGGACAAGTCACGACAGGTAAGAGAGGACCATTAACCATCCACAGCAAATGAATTAGTCTTGACACTTCCTCGCTGGGCCGTATCTGTTATTGATCCATGTGGATAGTGCTTGGGTTCTAGATGTTTCTGAAGGTATTTGGGGTGCAGTGTGGTCACCTTCCCTTGAACACCTGGAAATCTCTCATCTCAGTGGCAGAAATTATGCCTCAAAAAATCTGAGATGTGGTATTTTTAGTCTTTTTGCCGCACAGTCACGCTGACTAGAATTTAAATTTTTTATAGATGCAAAAATATATTTGATCAGTTGATGTCTTGTTTACACTAACAGAATTAGCTTTTATAGGGGTAACTCCTTATTTTTAAATTGTAGTTGAAATTGCATTATATGTATGTAGAGAGGAGACACTCTTCTCTTTTGGTTGATTTAAATATATCTTTACTGTGAATAATGCACTTCATATTTTTTAGAGAACAAAAAAGAAAAATCTGTATGTCACTTCAGCTCTTCTTTTAGTGTCCTCATGAGCAAAGAACACTGCAGCACTAGCATGAAGCAGATGCTAAATATATAAATACATGCCAAAGACCTAGAAAAGGGTCCTTATTCATGGTAGCAATGGAGTCTATCTCTAAAAAAAATATAAAGGAGTAGAGATAATTATACAGATATAAAGATGTAAATAAAACTATACAGGAGTAGAGCATCCCCTTGAAAAAAGGGAACGTTTCACTTGGGTGGTAGAACAGGTAAGGCTTCCAGGAACAGTCAGGCCCTAACTTTAGCCAGTGTGTGACCTAAAGAATGGGACAATACCAGGACTGTTCCCATGAGTGCACAACTGCAGGGATATCAGGAGAAACAAACCCTGTAGCACTTCTCTCCAGGCACTGCCCTGCAACCAAGGCAAGGCCATGACTGAGGACCTCACCCGAGCAGATGGTTCAGAGATGATGGGAACTAAAAATGTGGGACAGAATGGAGGAGTGAAAATAGGTGTTGCCATGTGGATCCCATACTCTCCCTTACCTCTGCTTTTCCTAATGTGAATGTCTTAAGAAAAACGCATGAACAGAGATGAATCAAAAGAGCTGTTTTGGCCAGGATGGACATGACACATCCGTGCTGCACGATCGGGATAACCCACGTTCCCTGCTTCCATCTGAGGCAGTCTAAGGCCAGTTCCTGCTGGCATCAGTGTGTGCTTGAGCACAGCTCTACACTCAGTCCCACCAGCCCTCACCATGTAAGATCCTCCGGTGGAGTCTCCAGTCATGACCTGTACCCAGACCCTTCAGCTGATGGGATGGCAAGGCAACATTTGTGAAACCTTGGCTGCCTGTTATGCTCCGTGGTCTTACAGTCTTAACCCTCAAGGGTAGGAAGTTGGTCTTCATGAGCAACTTTCAACCCAAACCACCTGATCATCCCCTGCAGAAATTCGTGACTGTGGGCTGGGGCAAGGTGGCTGTCAGTCTCTGTAGGAGATTTGGGACAGGAGACACAGAGGCAGCTCCAGTTTGCCACCGCTGGCAGGTTTGATAATGGTTTAATCCTCATGCAATGCCTCCTCTCTGCATCCAGGCGTTCGATAAATGTAAAGCAGAAATAAAAGAATTGCCTCATTAAAATCTGGTCACACAGCTGGAGATAATACCCCTGTTTTTGTCAGATACGAAGTCGTGCAAGCCCCAGCAAGGAAGGGAAATGATGGCTGGAGTAAAATGTACCTCCTGTCCCTCAGACACCCCCAGCCCCTCTGTGGCCCCATCAGTGGCTGCAGTGAGCACATAACATCTCTGGCAGTAATGAGTGACTGCACGGGCTGCAGCGCTGCACGGATCCCTGCTGGAGAGCTGTCAGTCAGGGGCTCCCGGGGGGAAGGAGTGAGGAAACGGGAGGATCCTGATTGAAGAAATAACCCCTGATGCAGATCTCCAGGGACTAACTCCCCACCCTCATCAGAGGATCCAGATGCAACCCTGGGGGCTGATGTCTGAGTTGTGTCAATGTGGCTCCTTCTTCCCTGCTCGGCACTGACACCTCCATCCTTTTGGTTTTATCACTCCAAACTCCGGGTTGAAGGCTAGTCGCCTTGCTCCTGGCCTTTCCTTGAGCACGGCCCATGCTGGAGAGCCACCTACCGCTTGTTCCCCTCTAACCAAAACTCCCGGACTCCAAGCCAGCCCTACTAACACACTGTTGTGAGGACATCTCGCCATCTTACTCCTGCAAAACTGCATCATTTGGGGCTACAGCCCGGAAACAATGTTTAGCTCTTCTCCTGACAGGACCACCCTACATGGACATTCACTGGCCAGTATTTAGACCAGTGATCTAGAAAGCAAAAAGCACTATTTTTTCCAGTCCCCTGAGTACTTGGATACTGTGAATGCTCTGGTTTTTCAAAAAAGGAAGCAATACCTGACCACACTGGGGATAAACTCCCAGAGAAGTCAGGCAACATGGAAGCATCAGATCCAAAGAAAAGGAAGGAACACAACATAAATCTACATCTTAGAAAAACCTTTTCAAAGAGCCTCTGAAAAGGCCCTCTCGCCCAAGATTTAGTTAGCACTTTTAAATGCACCGAACTCTAGCGATGTGCCCTGGGCAGTGCCATTAGAAAAAGTGGAAGATTGGAGCTGATCTGAACCGAAGTGACCCAAAAGCTGCTGAATTCAGGTCTAAAACCTCCCCTGGAGGGTTAAACTCATTAGATAAGTCTGCCTCTCAGACTTCAGTCTCTTGTGGAGATGCAGACAGGTGCAAGAAGATGAGATTCCACCTGGCGTACCTCATCCAGCTCTGGGGTCTCTAGCACAGGTAGGACATGGAGGTACTGCAACAAGTCCAGAGGAGTCCCCTGAGGATGATCAGAGGGCTGGAGCACCACTCCTATGAAGACAGGCTGAGAGCTGGGGTTGCTCAGCCTGGAGAAGAGAAGACTCCAGAAAGACCGAACCACAGCCTTCCAGTACTTGAAGGAAGCCTTTAAGAAAAAGTGGGGCTTTTTAACAGGGCCTATTGTGACAGGACAAAGGGTAATGGTTTTAAACTAAAAAAGGACCAATTTATATTAGATATAAGGAAGATGTTTTTATGGTGAGGGTGATAAAACAGTGGGACAAGTTGCCCAGAGAGGTGGTTGATACTCCATCCCTGGAAATGTTCAAGGTTAGGTTAGATGAGGCTGAACAACCTGGTGAAGCAGGTGAAGATGTCCTTGCTTGTTGCAGGAGGGTTAGACTAGCTGACTTGTAAAGGTCCCTTCCAATCAAAACTATTCTATAACTCTATGACATCCCCAGCCTGGTCCCAGCTGCCTATGGAGGTTGATCCACTGCTGCCCTTGGGATGTCCCCTCCTGCACCAGTGTGTGTGTGAAGTGTGAGGACACCTTCTCCCTGCCACGGCTGGGGACAAGGATGAAGCGGTGATGCCGCCCTGCTGGATGGGGCTGTCTTTGGGGGCACAACCTGCAGGTCCATGAAGCTGCTCCAGAAACGCCATCTCATGTTTCTGCAAAGAGCAGTTGCTTTCAACCCCCCCTGCAGCAGTGCTGACTCAACACTGTGAAGCCCTGAGCACCCAGTCTGTGGGTACTGAAGGTGCTCACCTCAGCACTGCTCCCCACAGAAACAGGCAGGAGGCTCAGCAAAGCAGGCAATCAACACGTTTCCCTTTTTCCCCCAAATCTGCACACTGTAGTGACAGTTCAGGTTGGCTCTGAGTGATTCACCAAAATCCCACAGGAGGTCTGTGGCAAAATTTGGGTTCTACCCCCATTTCCTCTTAAAAAGAGAACCCTGAATGACATCTTATTTTTCCTGTGCAAAACACAGATTTTGGTATGGGCCAGTCAACAGATTTTCAGACAGTTCCAGAGAAGAATTAATGTTAACATAGGACAATCACCTCCAAAACTGACCACTGCAAAGCTAGGAGCAAGAAAAATAATACAAAATCAATTTATTTGTGTGCCATAAACTGGATTTGGTCTGTGATAACAGGACCAGGATGCAAATCATGCAGATGAGTTCATGGATCTGGAGCTGAAATGTTGCAGATCTCTAGACAGGAGTTGGCTTTCCCTCTTGTCGGGTTTTCATAGACCCCACTGTCAGCTGCACTTGAAAATCCACTCACAGCAGCATCCCCCTGTCACCAAGCAGTTCACCAAAGTGCCCAGACACAGTGTCTTAGATTGCAGCATCTCTCTGTCAACTGGCGAAAAGAGAATATGGACTTGGTGGAAAATACAGTGTACTGTGACTGTAAATACTATGTGAATTATTAATTTGCTGTTTACTAACTTCAGTATTTTTCTATTCAATTATTCTCTATAGATAGAACAAAGGACTACTCTGATTTTTAAATAATACGCAAAATATTTTTTGCACGTATTTACAGGAAGAATTTTTGCACATCTTTTTCTTTGAATAGATTTTGAATTATTTGTTGCATGTTTTATTAAAGCAGCTGTTCAATAATTAAGGGGAGTATATAATTATATGTAAGGCTACCGAATGATTTGTATTGCAGTATTTATTAGTAACACATTGAGAGTATAACCCCTCTCATATGAGTTGTTTTTCAGGATTCGTAGGTAGGCAGACCATTGTCTCCAATTTACTGCTGAGGAAACTGAGGCATGGGAAGGACAGATGGTTCAGGGGACTAAACGTGAACTTAAGAGTTAAACCCAGCCACCACACACTGCATCTTCCTGGCATACTTTGCATTCCTGTGAGACCCCCAACCATACTCCTGTGAACAAATAATCTCCCCGCAAAAGGAGGGAATGTGACTAACTAAAATCCTTATTGCTCTGTGGGCATTCTGTAGGCAGTGACTGACCTCAGCCTTCAAAAGAGAGAGTTCCAAGTCCTCTGTGCAGATGACACTTAAACATAATGGCCTTAAAAGTTAGTTGGGAGAACTTGCTGACTCAGGAAAAGGAGGGCTCATGTTTCGGCTGGAACCAATTGCACACACTGTGATGTAATTTATTCTTCACAATACTCAACTCATTTAAGGCCCTGCAAGCTGTGAACCATTTAAAGTAGCAAGAGGGTGACTTTGAATGCTGTTACTGAAACATGGTGAAAAACCCTTCAGCTTAAAGGTCAGGGAGTTTGGAGATGTCCCGTTCCTTTCCAGCCATCAGAAAATTGGTCCAAAAGGGAGTGTATTTCTGCTTAAATGCAGGGATCCTAGCCCAGGCTTCCACTTATTTAATAATTATTTGCAGCAGTAACCCCCAGACACAGAATAGGACTGGACAGGGGTATAAATCTAGCTGAAAAAACCCACATAAAACCGTAACAACTGATCTCAGAATCACAGAATATTCTGAGTTGGAAGGGACCCACAAGGATCATCGAGTCCAGCTCTTAAGTGAATGGCCCATACAGGGATCGAACCCACAACTTTGGTGTTATTAACATCATGCTCTGACCAACTCATCCAAGGCAACATTTGCTCCTAACTCTTGCTTCTCATTAAGTGCAGTCCCAGCCCCTCAGCTGAGAGCTATGAATCAGGCTTCCACCAGCAACTCGTAAACATTACATAAGAGGTCCAGGTTGGAATGGTGCAGGAACAAGAAATGCACAGACCAGTCTTGGCTGTGGGCAGAGATTTTACAGAGCAGCCTGGCAGGAAGGTGGGCACATCAGGAGCTGGAGGAGATTTGCCTTCCAACT
>VYZQ01003843.1:33005-70334 GCA_013400655.1 Mystacornis crossleyi
AACCTATCTTATGACACCGGTAGCAACAAGCACCCCATGAACTGCTCACTTGTGTAGTTTTTGTTTTCCTATGAGGCCTTTGTGTTGGCTGTCCTTGCTATGAGTTTCAGAGTCAACAAAGACAAAATTCTCTCCTGAACTGAATTTGACACATGGACCATGGAGTCACCATGCCCTGTGGACAGGGCAGTGGCAGAGCTGGGCAGATGTCTGGGGCGCTGGCCCCGGCCCTGGACAGGGAGCCCTTTCGATTCACCACACTGCTGCCCCCACTCTGCAGAGCTTCTTGCATGTCAAGCAGTCTTTTCCCACCAGATGCACAAACTGGCGGAGCACAGCACGGAGCTCCACTGAGTTTCTCACCTCCCCTCTGATCTCCTTCTCTGTCCTCAGCAAGAAGCTCAGCAAAGCTGTCAGAGTCACCACAGTTTGGGGATAAATATCGGGGCAGTTACCAGCACATAACTTGAAGCCCTGTGAACTTCGCAGTGACAGTGATGGACATTGTGGATGTGGATTCCAATCCCCACCTGGAACTATTCAGGTTTCCTCTAGGAGCCTATGCAACAACTGTTCCTTAAAACAATGCCATTCCCAAGCTCTGCAGCTCATTTCTTCCTCATCCCAAAGAGATGCTGTGGGGTGGGCTGGATAAGGCAATTCAACTCTC
Organism: Mystacornis crossleyi; assembly: GCA_013400655.1. Classification (NCBI taxonomy): domain Eukaryota; kingdom Metazoa; phylum Chordata; class Aves; order Passeriformes; family Timaliidae; genus Mystacornis; species Mystacornis crossleyi. The sequence continues at coordinate 33,676 of VYZQ01003843.1, forward strand.
AAAAGCTGTGCCTTCCCCGTCAGCTGGCAGAACTTATAATTACAATTCCCATCATTGTAAGTTGTGCACACAGTCTTGTAAAACATGACACTTTAAGCCTATTAATTGCCATGTTTTGAATTCTGGCCAGCAATTTACTCTCCCCCACCCCCAAAGACCCAACCCCCCCAAAAGAAATTATTCCATCAAATTTGTAGCACAACACCACGGCTACAAGAGAACCCAGACTGTTGCAGCTGGGTTTGGGGCTCCCAAAGAGCTGTCCTGAGGCATGTTTCACATGGGGCTGAAAGGTCTCTGTCCCAGCTGCTGGCAAGGTCTGCTTTTCCCATGGGATCAGTACCTCCAAGACCCTGGCATAACCCAGGCTAATGGATGCCAGCTGCTTCTCCCCCACCCCAAGAGGATGTTTGAGCTTAATTAGTTCAACCCCTTGATCTTAGACCCTTTTCTGGTCCCAAATGCTCAGCTCTACATCATGGTAGGCTCTCAATCCAGAGAGAAAAAACACTCTCAAACCCTGCAGGCTGCCAGCCAAGAATAAGCCAGCTTGCCAGGAAAATTTGGGTTCAGCACTCACAAAATAGCACCCAAAATAACCTAAAACCTCTCTGTATGAACTTTACAGGCATAGGTGGATTACTTCCTGTTTCCTGCCCAAATTTCAGGTTTCTTCCTAGGAAGAAGTCCCTGTCCTTCAGCTCACCCTTTTCCAGAGCACTTTGAATGTCTGGCCCCATGTAAGCTGTTGCACCTTTGGAGGCAGAGATTTTCTTCCCCTCCCACCATGAGTTCCAGCAGCAGGATCCTGAGCCTTGCCTTTGCACACCACTTTGGAGCCCTTTAAGTGAAAATAATGTCACAGAAGCAAAAGATCTGTATGCAGCAAAGACTGTGTGCATTTAAAATACTAACACTTTTTCTGTCTGGAGCATACGTGAGGACCCCAAAGGGTTTTGGAAGCAATGGTGAGACTGACTGTGTTGTGATGTGGGAAGGCAAAGAAACCATGTGCAGTCAGAAATGAAAGCAAATGGAGATGGTGAAGAGCCAGAAAGGAGACGGGGGTCCCATTTGCCTTTGGCTTCTCCTACACATGGGACATCTCACTGGGTTCAGAGAGGAGGAAAGGGAGCACCAGGGCCCCAGCTCCCTTTTAAGGGAGCTTTTCCCCAACCAGGCAAGAAAGAGGAGAGTGGAGCACACAAAAGCACAACATGGAGATCTTCCTCAGAGCCAGGCTCTAGCACAAGAGCCCCAAGAGCTGCATCTGGCTCTTTTCTAATCCCTCACCAAGCAGACTTTCATCATACTTATAATTAGGGATAATAATTTAAAGAGATAGTTGAATAACCAAATCTGCTAATCCTTTAGTGGAGCCTCTACCCTTTAATCTCTCTCTGGTTCACTAATGCATAAAAATGTAGCCAGGCACCCACTGCCCTCATTAGAGGGAAACTTTACCCTCCTCCTCCCAGCCTCGGAGGCCTGCCAGCAATGAATGGAGGGCACAAAGGCAGCCCTCTGACTGCTTGAGACATGCAGGAACTTTGAAAACATCAGCCTGAGCTTGTTTCAAGACTGATGTCACAACAGAGGCTGGTTGTCATGGAAACAGGTTATCAGCTATCAAAAACCATCCATGAGAAAAATGTCACAAGGAGAGATAGCAACTGGGGCTGTGAGGCCCTGCATACGGGCAACTCTGATTTCTCCAAGCCTCTTGCTCCATCTCACCAGATCAACATCCTCCTCTTGGCTGTCATTTCTACTGTCACGAGCCACTCTGCTCTCCCTGTGACAAAGCTTGGTTTGTCACTAATGGGGTGCTTTTGTGCATCCCCTCCAACCCTCCTGTTTGTACCGTGGCCACAGTGCTGCCGTGGTGGGCAGCGGGGAGCCCACTGTCGGGATCAGCAATACCAGTGCCAGCATCTGCCGGGTAAGAGCTGACGCGGTTCTGGGCGAGGAGCAGTCGCAAGTGGGAAGCCATTGTTAATTAATCAGATATGCCATGTAATGGCATTAATCACAATCAGTGTATTAGATAGGGATGATGAAAATGCTGTGCAGTCTCTGTCAGATAGCAAATACACCCACACATTCCAGCACAGCCACACACAGTTCTTGGGATGTCCATACTCTTTCCCTGATCCTCCTGGCTTGATGACAGCGCCAAACTCTCTTTTTGCCTCTGCTTCCAGGATCTTACAGTTCTCCTCTCCCCTGCCTGCCTCTGGGTTCACCCTTCCAGTCTGCCTGTCTCCCTCTTCCCTCCATCCTGCCTGTATTCCTTGTTTTTCTCCCATGATATAATTTGGAGAGCTGCTCTGAGAGGCACCGTCTCATCCACACACGCCTCCATCTCCAGAGCTGGCAAAGACTTCGGGAAAGGATGGGATTGAGACCTTGATGTGCTATTGTGTAGGTGGGCAGTGCAGGCTGTGCTGCTCCTCTTGGAGGCCCTCTGCTCCACCAGAAAAGATTGTTAGCCTTCACTGGAGCTGAGTGACAGCAGAGTCTGCCTAAAAACGCAATGTGCTCCCACCATTCATCTCAATTGCTCTTCCCCATGTTTTCCCGAGGAACAAACTCCATCTTCTTTTCTCCTGGTGTCCCTCATCCCAGTAGCAGAAATTTTGTGATGGAAAGGCATCTGCACTTGGGTAAAGGGTCCTTGGAGAAAAAACACTCCTCCCTTCCCACACACAGAGCCACAACCTCACTGCACAAGCTGGAAGAGTAATGCATTTTCTCTGGCAGCTGCCACCACAGACGTAAGAGGCATGTTTGAGATAACAAGACTTCATTTCAAACAGGAATGGTTTTCGTGGCAGGCACAGTGAATAAATGTTAGACATCTATTCTTGCTTCACATCCTGCCGTCCCTAACACACATGGAAAAGAAACCCCAGACATACCAAATACTTTGACAAAGCTAATGATCAGCCCAGGTTTAAAAACAGAAAATAATGCCTTAATCTTGGGTTAAAAAAAAAAAAAAAGAATAAAGAAAACTAAATGCAATCCATCAAAAGCAGATGAGAGGATGTGAAAAATGCCTTTGGAAGCTAAATAATAGTTTAAAACATTTAAAAACCCCTAACAAACTGGCAGAAATGCCCAGTGAGTCATTTAATGATCTCTGTGCAGGTGGCATTACTGGCTGGGTAATTTATGCTTCCTCACAGCATGGTCTCAGGGCAGGTTGCTCAGGGAGGGTGTGTTCAAACCCACTGTGTTTTTGGCTCTGAAGAACTAAAGGCCCTTTCCTGGGCTCACTCAGACTGGAGGGAGGTTTTCGACCTCCACTGGGGTCATGATGAAGCAGATTGGGAACTGGTTTTTGATGGGGAACCAAGCAGCTTGTGCATGAGGTCTGCTGTTTCCTAGGAAGGCAGTGCCAGCAGGGCAGAAGCAGGCTGGAGAGCCCCAGCAGGAGCTAGGAGTCTTAAGCACAGTCTCTTATGACCAGGAGAAAGGATGACACACAAGAATACTGAGTGAGGAGCACTTGAAGAGTCCTACTACATGTGAAGGTGGAAGGAATAATTGTGTACAAAATTTGCTTTGGGGATGATGAAGGCCAGCAGCCTCTTCTGAGTGAAGGAGAAATGCGAAGCAGTCACTCTGGGATGGACCAGCAAGCGCTGCAAGACTCCTCCTTGCTCAGCTGCCCTCCTGCTACCTTTTCCAGACCCTGATTTGTAGGGCTGTGGACATTTCTAGGTGGAGAGGTCTGACAAATAGTGTGGGGCAACAGGGGACTGTTTTTCATAGAGACCATGCACCCCAGTGACAGTCTTACCTTTTACTTTCCATGTTTTTGAGAGATTTCAGGAAAGCTGAAGCTATCCGTTTAAAGCGGACCTTGAACTTTCTCAGTGGAAAAACACCGTTGCCTTAAGTCCTTTGAACACCAGCTGGAAAGCCTGCTGTCCCTCGGTCAGGCTCAGGAGGGGAGCCTGATTCCCAGCTGCACTTCCTGGGAAGAGCCTTTTCCTGGCACACAGCGTTAGGTGCATCGGTAACTTCAGGTGCTGGAGAGGTTGCAGTGCCGGGCACAGATGGCTCAGGTACGATGGGACTGTCAGTGCCTCTGAGGAGCCTGCACTGGCTACAGGTGATGAGCTACAGCCAGTGCCAATCCCAGTTGCCTGCTGATCAGTTGGATTTGTCCTCACATAGCCATGCTGGACACCCACCAGTTGGACAGTGAATGGAAGTTTAAATACTGACCTGAATGACTGACATATTTTCTCTCATCTCACCACAAGGCCATGAGAGATGAGACAACACCAAGAAAAGGTCAGGATGTCTGTGCTTGCAGCTTATGAGAGCAGGAGCAAATCTCCTCTCTCTGCCTCCTGACAGCTGACCTGCCTACTTAGGTGGGATGAAGAATGTGTGTGGAGATCTGGAGTTTGCCCAAATTTGATAGTCTGAGTTCAAAGGAGGCTTTACTGTGATTAAGACCTGTTTCATCAACTAGATGTAGATTAAAAGATGAACTGTCTGATTTACAGTTCTAGTTTTTGAGCAGGGAGAAGAAACCAGAGATGATGAAATAGTCATAAGTTCAAAGTTATTTTTAGTTTGCTAGCGAATGAGTCTCAAATGACTAAAATAAACAAATCCAGCTGGGATTAACAAACTGTACATATAGAATTGTATACCTACTGTTGGAATCTCAAGCCTTCTTCCAGCTAAAGTTTCATGCCGTCTTCTTCTTACTTGCAGACATCTAATTTTTTTTGGAAAATAAGTTTTGGATGTGTGAAGAATAGTAGGGTTACAGATTCTGGGATATAAAATGGTGGCTGATTTATACAAAACTTTTCCGAACTGACTGTTTTTGTAGGGGGGGACTTTAAACTTGGATAGATATAGTTACATGACTCCAAGGCAAGTGTCAATCTCAAGTAAAGGACCCAGGCGTTTTACTGTAGTTTTTCTCTTCACATCTTTACTATCGAGAGGCTGTTTCTGAATTCTTCTCCTTTGAGAACCATGCTGACTGCAAGTGGACATTGCTCCTTCATGCTGTGGTCTCCCATCTGCCATCTAGCAGAGCTAGAACAGCCCAGCAGCTCTACTTCAGACTTTGCCTTCTTAAGCTAAACACATGGCTGGCGTCTTCCTCTCGTCCGATGGGTCTCCATGCTTGTGACCATCCCAGAAATCCTCCTCTCCCAGGCCTCCCAGGAGAGCTTGCCAATGCTATGGTCATGATTTTCCTGTCTCTGCATGAAACACTCGGCCTGCTAGGTCTAGCACTGCCCCTTCCAGCTGCAACACCGAAAGTCCAAGTTGTTATTCCCTGTAAATACGTTTCATGTAATTTCTATTATGCAGAGCAACCCAAAGCTGAGGTTCTCATTTTCCTCTCCATAGACGATGCCTCATGTCACCAGATTTCAGTAGTCCATTCCAGTAACAGCCCACCAATCCACTCTGTCCTTCCATCAGGCTTTTCCTGCCCCTGATAACCCAAAACCACTATGCAGCAGCTGCGGCTTGGGCTCTGCTGGTAATGTGGGGACTGCAGTTCTGGAGCTTATTCTGAAAGTGTTCAGAAATTAAGAAAGCTGAAAAGAATGCAGGTCTTCCTCAGTTACAAATAATTCTGAATTTTTTTCCTTTTTTCTTATCCTTTAGTTTTATAGATATAATGTTTTCCCAGCCTTCTCATGTTCTTTGTTTTTTAAGGTACAAACAGAAATGTGAACACGTACATGTATATTTTGCCCAGAGAAGTTGTGAATGCCCCATCTTTGGTATTGTTTAAGGCCAGGTTGGATGGGGCATTGAGCAACCTCATCTATGGCAGGTCCCCCTGGCTATGGCAGTAAGGTTGGAAACCTGAAATCTGTAAGGCCCCTTCCAACCCAAACCATCCTATGGTTCTACACAGCAAACACCCATGATTGCTGCATAGAAAAGAATTTTTGCATGGGAGATGGGAGTGTTGCACAGTTCCTTTTGTAGTCTTGGATGGGATTAGCATTCCTGATGTTTGAACTTCTCACCCATGACTTTAAGTACAAGTAGTTAAATATCCTATCCATGTGTGTTTTGTGGAAGTTCAGGGGCATATTGAGGGGACATTTTAACAGCCTTAGGGTCACTGACTTCAAAAGGTCACCACTCTGATCCACTCGCCCTGCCCAGCCAGCTAATAATCTCCTTGCTTGCTAAGAAATGCAAGTGTTATGTGTTTGACTGACTGGTGAATGCATTTAGCTAGGATTTATAACCAAAAAGACAGGAGTCTCCTTAAACTCTTTCTCAGCATTCTTAAGGATTAATTATTTATAGTCTGAACATTGTAACTGAGTGTATATGCTACCTAAGACCTTTCACAGGACAGACAGGGAACTGGGTCCCCATTACTTGCACAATTTCACAATTAATATGTACCTTATCTCCTAAGCTTCATCATCAACCACCACTGTATCACTTTCCTGGGAAAGCAGATTCTTCCTCTGGAGAAGTCCTGTTGCTCTGGAAAGTGTAGTGCTACATAAAGGCATCAAATGTACTGCTCAGTGCACAACTCGCCTACTTGACACATGGAGAGGAGGTGTCCATATAGGTAACTGGAAATGTGGGAGATCAGAGCCCAAAGCAGGGGGCCTTAGACTGCCACTAAAAGTAGTAATTTACCATCAATGCCACTGGTGTTGGCAAACCTACCACAATTTCATAATTCTGCGGAGAGACCTAGGCAGATGACAGAAGCAGTGATTTCCCCAGCCTGGCGAGCAGCCCAGGCACTTGTTTGGATGCCCTTTCACCAGGACTTGTTTGGATGCCCTTTCCAAAAGCATCATGAGAACTTTCATTCCCACCAGTGGGAACAGTCACTGCCATTCTGACTGAAAGCAAGCTTCTTGAGATAAACACAAGCTTTTCCATCACTGTGGGGACCAGAGATCCTTAACTCAGTAACACTGCTCCAGGCAGTCTGTTGGGTCTGGACTGGATGGGTCCCCAAGCAGCAGGAAGAGTGTGGTGACAGTGGGGTCATTTCCAATAATTACTTTTCTTTCTACTCCCCCTTAAGCTTGGAGCTGTTTTCTGCTCAGTCTTGTCCCACACTAAATCTTTCTGTGTCCCACTGAGGATTTCTGAGTCTTGAGAACTCTTCAGTCCTTGGCAAAGCTGGACATCCCTTTCCTTATTCCACAAACCAGAGAAAAGAGGACAGGAAAGGCTTCGGGGACCTGACACAAAACAATCTGAGCACATTAAACCAAATCAGCTACTAAGGAATTCATGCTTCGCAGACAACACGACAAAACATCATGCAAAGACACAGGATTGAACATCCTTCAGTCCCCAACTCAGAGACCTATCCCCCCCACTGCTCCTGGGTGACAGCAATGACAGAATGTCCTCAGACTGTCAAGATGAGAAACTGTGCATTTACACTGACAGAGAAAACTATGATTGAGGAGTGTGGCTTAGCCAGAAATCCAGAGGCAGAAATCCTCTTCAAGACTTGGCAAGTCTGGTAAGGCACATGTCCTGGCGTTAGAGCAGTTCTGTTATGTGGAACCCAGGTCCCAGTGTTAGCAAGATGAGAGATCATGAAAGCAGCAATGGGAACAGTTACGGGAAGCTGCTCAAACTTACGAACTTCCAGTAAGTTTCAGGCTGAGCTTTGGATCAATTCTTATTCCTTCCAGATTGCTTCACTCCTCCCTCCTGGGTACTCTTGATCAAATCACAAAAATGCTGAGCAGATTCTTACAGCATACTTTCTAATAAACCGTTTAGGAAAGCAGAGTTGACAGCATCTTACAGTTTTTTCTTCTTTCTTCTTTTTTAAGCTAACTTCACAGCCTCTGCCAAATTCAAGGATGCCAAATACGATCAGGCTGTGGATGGCACCATTCGTTTGTGTCAATCCTCTTCATACTAGATGAGCAGACAGGACATATGGGCCTATCCTTAACGAAGTGCACACAAGAAGTAAATGGGAAATTTCTGCAAATCAGTAAACTTCTAAGTGCAAGATTAACCCAAGGACTGCCAGATGCAGAGAGGAGCTGCTCGAAGTTGAGGAAGTTGAGAAATGTTCTTTCACCTCCAAGTCTTGTAAATACATCCTGGAAGAAGATATGAGGGAGAGGAGAGGTCTCCAAGACTATACTGTAGTGTGCTTCATCTCCATGGACCAGAGTCTGGAAAATCAGCACCTCAGACTGAGTTCAGCCTCTCAAACACAGCCTACACCTTATCCTCATGTCTTGAGGTTAGTCTGGTCATCTGAACCATCTGGAGAGTACCCTGACTCTGCACAAACCTCCTACAATTTCAGAGGTGAAAAGCAGAACTGTGAGTCTGTGTTTGGGAAAACCTGTCTCTCTAGTGAGTAGAGAAAGAGAAGCTTAATCTGCTTAGTTTAATGAAGAGAAGGTGAAGACGTGACACGACTGTAATCTGTTAAGTACTGCCACTGGGAGAAGGCTTTTAACAGTGGAGGGCTTTTTAATCCAGTAGACAGGCAGAATGAGATCCAGTAGATGGAAGATGAAGGTGAGCAGATACAGTCTAGAAACAAAGTGCTTTTTTTTTTAAGCAGTGAAAGCAATTAGCTATTAAAGAACTTACAGAGAGATGCACTAGGTCCTGCAACTCCTGAAGTCTTAAACAAAACCTAGTTATGTTTGAAATTATAGGTGTCACTGGGTCTGAAATGAGGGAAACCTGACAGAATTTCACACCACAGAGAAACCAGGAGCATTGTTTTATAAAAGAACTGCTTTAAGAAATCCATGAATTTACCTTTGTTTCCTAAAGGCTTCTGCATGTCTGTTTAATAGCTGTCACATTCCAACCACGAGTTGTGCATCGTGCAGTTACACACGTTCTCCACTGGAGAATGTAAATCAGGCTCTTGACCACCTGCACACACTCCTCCTCTCCCACTTCCATGTCCAAGTGTTCTGAGGTACCCATGACCTCAGCTCCATGACTATATGTGACCAGAATAACCTGCCTCCTCTTGCAGCCCACTCCCCTGCTCTCTTCTACTGTTTTCTCCCTGAATCTCTGGGGCACAGGAATTCCCTGCCTCTCCCCTGGATGCTCTCAGGGGCTGCAAATTCATCTCAACCCAGCCAGAACATCTGGCTCCCAGTTTAGAATGTGTTTCTCCCCATTTTCATGCTTGCTGGGACATGAGGAGGATCTCTGTGCTGCTCAGGTTCACACTGAGTCCCAGATGCCTTTCCATCCCCCACCTGGATGCAGTTTTTTTGGCCAAGCTGCCACACTCTGAATAACAGAAAAAGTCCCACATGCTAAAGGGTCTCACTGGCATCCATCTGGTGGCCAAAGGGCCACATGGGCACTGTCAAGAAAATCAAAGACTTTCTCTCCTAGTTACTGCAGTCATGGGGACGACCTGTCCCAAAGGATTTTTCCATTCTCATTGGCACACTGAGCACTTGCCAGAGACCTTCTGGTCCAAACCCTTTGAGACACTTTGGCAGTCCAGCCCTGAAGCCCTTCCCTGGGGCACACCGTGCTTGTGCTCTAATGCTGGCAGAAATGCACACACCAGTTTGTACCTGTCCCAGCTTTCCCAGGGACCCCCAACAGTCTGCCCAGTTCTCCAGCTCAAACTCTGTGAAATACACAAGCATGTAGCATGGAGGCATTCAAAACAATGCTCAGCCACACCTGAAGTATCAACCTTTGCCCAGAACTAGAGTTTTTTTGATCATCCTAGCACATGTCAAATATATCCAACTGCTTTAGCAGCGCTGCTGAGTGCAGTTTTTTCCTCTCTCCTGCAGTCAGAGCTACGTCCCCTCTGCCATCACTGCCATCTCCATAGTGCTGCATCTTCCCCCATCATGCCTAGTTGCACCAGGTTTTGCTCTTCCCCTTTTTAGCACGGTTTGTAATAGGAATGATGCTTTCAAGACTGCATAGTTGATAATACATGGGCCTGTGTAAAAACCCCAATAAATAATTTTTTAGTCACTAGCCACTTTCAGCCAAACTTGGCAAGGGTAAGAGAGTTCTAAGATAAAATTGCTTATGTGTCTTGAAAATAAGTGAATGCATAGAAGAGAGAAACCTTATTAAAAACTGTCCGAGGAGGAAAATCAATGCACTGAGCTGAATTCCTTATCAGACTCTGGAGTATCCACACAAAATGGAGAGGACACAAAGGGTCAGAAATGCCTTGGTATTCTGGAAATTGCTGTAGTTCACACAGTTAGGCATCAGACAATCTGACTGCAAGGCACAGAGGACAGCAGTCTTCATCAGCCTTGATCCACCTTTTCTTCTAGACCCCAGATCTTTACTCCTGGAAACCACAGAGCTAGGACCAGCTGCCAGCATGGGAGACAGTGTTTGCCAAAGCTGTTGGGGGAGGATCTGCCCATGCTGAAGGTATCTAATGAGCAGGAAGACCAAATTTTTCAGGCTTCTCTGGAGTTCCCTCTCTCCCTACAAAGCAGGCAGGGTGTCTGGGTGATGTGCTGAGGAGCAGAGAAGGCAGAGACTTCACCGAAAGATGGCCTGGGAATTCTCCCTCCACAGGGAATCTGTAGGTGTTTGAGGGTTCTACTCTATGAGGAAAACCTGTCTGCCAAGAGCAGAGGGAAATCCAGGACTGGGGATTCCTGCCTTGAGCAGAGCAACTCCAGCAGGACAGCACTCTCAGGGCAGAGCTGGAGAGCTGGTCCAGCAACAGCTAATACAGCCACTGGGACTTAGAAGTCATGCCAAGAGGGTCACTGCTCTGCACTAGATCAGATGTGACTATCCCATACCCTGAGCATGAGCAGGATGCCAAGAGCACAGAGTGCTCCGAGACACACAGCTCCTACTGCGTGCAAACATGCTCTGCACAGCTTGGGCAGCCTCAGGGGGCCTGCTCCTTCCTAATGACCTGGTGTTACGTGTGGCTGTGACATGGCTTCTGGCCACATACTGTCCCTGCTTGAGGCCAATCCTTGGACTCCAACCTCTTGGATTTATCCAGATGCCCAGTAATTCACTTGTCTTGGCTGCTCCTGGGATGGTGTGCTCTGTGCTGTCATGCTTTCCCAGTGCTACTCCAGGGGTTGTCAGCCACACTTGCATTCAATCTGTGCAAAGCTGGGGCATGCCGAAGAGAAAAGCAGTGCCAAAGACTCTGCAGGTGACACCCACAGAGGAGGAGAGGAAAATAAACAGGTGTGAGAGCAAGAAAACATAAGCGCTGGGCATCACTGCATAGACCTCACTTCTGGAGGAGGCTGCCTCCTCCCCTCAGTGTGACAGCTCGTCCATGGACTCCCTCACCAATATTCCCATTCTGTGCTGGAGCAGCCCCAGCCTGGATACTGCAATGTCCCTATCCTTCAGATGAGCTCTGCCTGGGGACCATCAAATCTACTGGTGCTGATGCTGACACCTATTAACAGCAGTAGTGCACCCAGGGCACTGCTGGGACATAAATCCAGTGATGGGAATGCATCGGCAGCCAAGCCTGCTGCGTGGGAGGGGTCGGATTGTGAGGCTGCATCGATGTGCATTTTGCTGGCACCGGCAAACTCCCTGCCCGTGCAGAGAGCAGCTGAGCTCTGGGCCTGGTGTGTGAACCAGAAACCACCCAGCTGCTTTTAGCTCTGCTGAAAACCTATGTTCCCTTCTGTTAAAACTGCCACTGACTCCTGATACAGCCAGAGCCTTTGTCTCAACCTGTGGAGACCGCAGCAGTGTCTGGGAGAGGCACTGGTGTACAAGCCTGTGAGAGGAACCACCAGGCAGAGACTTGGAGTCACTGCGGCAGCGAGAAAGTGTCACTGCTTGATCCCCAGGGCCTTTGAACTCCACTGTCAATCTCCGCTCTGCGTCCTCCTGCTCACAGAAAGAGCATCAGAAGGTGTAGATGGCTACGTAGGCAGAGGAGGAGGAAGGGCTGCAAAGCAGAGAGCGCTGAGGCTCCCAGCAGAGCGGGAGGAACGGAGAGGGGGATGCTGGGGACATAAACAGCAATGACTCTCAAAGGGAAACTGGCAGAGTATTGTGCATGAATTTTCCAGTTTTTCCTACCTCTCCCTGTTCACTTAGTGATACTTAGAGCTGTCTCCTGGAAAGCCATTTTTGCACGGAGTGCTGCTGCCTTTCATGTTTTCCAGGGCCCTGGCAGCTGCAGTGGGAACAGGAGGGGAGGAGAGCCACAACCAAGTCAGTGCTGGGCCCTGCTCAGTGGCCCAGGCACAAGCAGTGGGGAGAGGAGAGAGGTTTCTTTTGGTTCTCCTGATTAAATTCCAGCTGGTTTTTTTTTCCCCATTACATTGTTCCTCTGAAATGTCAGGCTGCATACACGAATTTGCTACTGTGGGCCTACTCCTCCCCAAGAGGTTGCTACATGAATGCATTTATTTTAACGAGAAACCAAGTGCTATGGAAGGATTTATTCTGAAACACATGGAGACAAAGGAGCTTGTCAAAGAGGCATCCCATGAATGAGTGCTATCCATCCCTAGTTGCCAGTGGGTTTGAGACCCAATTGCTGTGCCTCTGCCTGCTTTTTCAGACCAGGAGCTGGGTCTTCAGGGTGTTTCACCTGGTTTCCAGCTCTGTTTCTATAATATACCTTATTGTAACCAGGTGCCATCCAAAAACAGGCATGCATTAACTTGTGGACATCCATGCTTATTTGAAGGTAATAGTTTGAATAAAGCTCCAGGACACAATGAAAAGTCAATGCCAAGAAGATTATGATCTATTGGACAGTGAGGCTCATCAAAGGGAAGGGCTGGCAAGCTAGAAAGAGTGAAAAACTGCATTTCCTGAAGCTGAACTTCCTAAAAAGACCTGTATCTGAAGGCAGCATTTGACAGCCCTTATAGGCTGGGATGTAAAGCAGAGGATAGGGGTGAGTCATTACGACCTTTTTTTCCCCTCAGCAGATAAGGAAACTGAGGCATGGGCAGCCAGTTAAATGGAGATAATCAGTGCATTTCTAAGAGCTAATATGGAGACACCCAAACTTCTCTTCCAGGCCATAAACATCTGTAGTTAATGACAAAATGTTAATTACTGGCAATCAGCTAATGAGGGTAAAAGCTGAACTAATTTTCTGCTGCCTGTAATGCTACTCTAGACCGTGTTTTGCCCATCAGCTGAACTGCTATTTAAAAAGAGGATGAAAAGGAAAAGGAAAAAAAAAAAACATTTTGGCACCTCGCTCTGCCTCCTCTGCCAGACCAGATTAGTGCAGGGGGGAAATTCTCTGGTGCAGACAAGCCCTAGTGCATTCTCCTGTGTCAGGCTGGGAATCAGCTATAAGCTGAAGACAAGGCCCTGCTACCCAGCCCTGCTTCCTACTGAGATCAGCTCAAATGACTCTATGCAAGGGTGGGAATTCTGGTTCTTCCGACTGCTCAAAAAAGACTGCACAGCTGTGTTTCCCATAGCCAGACAGGGACAATTTGCTGCCCCTCTTTCTGCCCACCTAGGCTATCAGCCCCACTCAGCCACGGCATGGGGCAAATCATCCCTTCTTGCATTCTGAAGAGGCAGCTGGAGATGACCCTCCCGGAACAGTAAGCCAGCATGTATTCCTGCTGTGCATGAGTAACCAGCAGCCATTCTGGATGAGGCTGTGCACTACCGCTGGGCAGAAGGATTCATCTCTGTGTCACGGACACGGTAGCAATAGCCCTGTAACAAAAGGCAGAGCCATGGGGTAATTTGTCATTATGGTGACTATCAGCCTTGGACTGATCAGCTTGGGTGCTCACATCTCTGACGCCTGCAACAAAACCTCTCCGTGGCACCAAGAAGGGAAAGACACCAAGCTGAAGTCACTGAGGGTCTGGCCATAGTGGAGACTCTGAATTGTCCAAAGTGGGTTTGGGGATGTGGAGATGAGGTACAGGGTTGGAGATTAGCTGTCGGTGTTGCCTACGACACAGTAAAACCAACTTTGACTGGCACTGTGCTTTACCCTGCCCTGGCACAGCAGGTTCAAGGTAGCTTCACGCTTGGGGAGCAGAAATGCCAGGCTGAATCTCATGCAGGAGGAGCAGCTGCAGTCCCTCATCCTCTGACTTAGTTGCTAGGGACAGTTACCTCTGAAAATTGCTAGCTCAAAAATTCACTTTTAAATTTGGTATTTCAGATCAGTCCCAAGCCCTCACTTAGAGCCCACATCCCAGGGATTTGTCTGTGGCCGCTTTCCTGTGATCATATCAAACCAGGTTTCTCATGCAGCACATCCCAATTGCTGTCCTGTGAGCCCTTCTCTGCACCCCTGGGGAGCCTGGGCCGACACACAAGTGGCTGCCATGGTCCTCCATGGCGCTCCTCCAACCCGGTGGATGCCTTCAGGCTCTAATGCCAACAGATGTGTCTTCCGTCCAGCTACCAGCTGAAGAAAACTCCTCCTGATTAAGCTGATTCTCAGCTTTTTGATAACCTCCCCCTTTGCAGACTCACCTCCCTGCTGCCACGATGCTGACTGCCAATCAACTGCTACTGCTGGTGCAATTAATTCCATCTCCCTTTGGAGCCCCAGTTCACTGCGTGCAGGGACAACTATCACATTTCATGCTCTAAAGGGCTTAACACCCCACTACACACACATACATGCGCACACTAGCAGGGTGGCCAGGAGGGTGACTGGAAACAGACTAAAGGAATCGGAGGCTGCAGAGACGAGGCCACCCTAAATCAGATTTAGGGGGCAAGAGAACAAAGCAAATGTGAGCTGTTCTTGTGCAGAGTGGCACATGCCCTCCATAACATAAGCCTCTTACCCCAGTCAGAGTTGCATCCACCCCACAGCACTGTGGGTTAGGGTCACCTGAGCTCAGCATCTTCTCATGTGTGATGCAGCAGCAGCAGCAGCAGCGTCCTGGTAGTTCTCTCCCCAGTTAAAAGCTACCTGCCTTGCAAAGGGGCCAGGTGGACAGGTAACTGGAGCACAGCAAATATGTTTAGTGTTTAGGTCCATGCAGAGCATTCCCTGCCTTGGCACCAAGGCTGAGCTGAGCTGGGCCGGGATGGATACATCCCGTCATGCAGCATTTCCACGGATGGTTGTGCCAGCCCTGAGCTTGGGGAGCTACAGTGAGTCCAGGGATAGCTTAAAAGGGGAGACCATTTTGCTACAGAGCCTGGGACTGGGTACCAGCACTACCATAAATACAAACACCAATTCCCCTCCATGTCCTGCAATATACTTCCAAGCAGCTCCAAAGCTTCCCAAATTCAGCACATTTCCTAGCAATGCCACCACCCTCTGGGCTGATGCCATGGAAAAATACTTCTGGATTGCTGCTGCCAACAGCTCCCCAGTTGACTGTAGTGTGAAAATCCGACAGGTCACTTTAGCTTATGATATTCAGGCTACATTTTACAAACGTACTCTCTCTGGCTCTGCTGGGCGAGAGCAAATGAGCTGTGTGACTGGCGTGCAGGAGTTCTGCACCTCTCCCTTCTCCTGCATTAGCACAACATGGCTGGTGTGCCCAATGCTGCAAGATCGAGTCGATAACTACTATTGTTATTATCTTTATTAATCAATAATAACATCCCTATTTCCTCTTGCAGGGTTTCCCAGCACATCCTTTCTTATTTATCCTCTGTCATATTTCCATCCCGAGCTTACAATCAGATCTGGGTGAGCGAGTGCCAGCACTGACCCAGCTGCCGAAACCCAGCCGCACTCTTGCAAAGTCCCTTTCAGAGCAGGGACGATTTGACTGACTTCAACCAGCCTCCCTGCAAGGAGGGAGCCTCGTGGAGCCAGGGCCAAAGCCGTCAGCTCCTGTAGGCAGCTCTGTCTGAGCTGAAAGGGCTGTAAGTACCTTATGTCCCTCCAGGGAGACACCGAGACATCTGTGGCAGCTGTAAAAATATACAAAATGAGGCAAGGTTAATAGTGGCTATCTTGAGCATGTGCACCCGTGTCTCCTTCTTTCATACTGTCTGAGGGTGTATAATTGTCGATGCCTTCACCCTGATGGCGTCCCTGGGGAGAAGGGACAGCACGGTGTCCCCTCTGTCCAGGCAGGAGCTGGTGTGTGGGCAGAGGCTCGCTGGAGGACACACTGGCAGAGCAGAGATCTCTGCCACAGGCTTCCAAATGCCAGATGAGAGGTTTCATATTGGCACTATCCTTCCTTCCTTTCACCAGCCTGTATGCGCCTCCCTGGCTTAGAATTCAGCCCCTTTCTAATGAAACCAGTTGGTCCTACCCTGCCTGGCAACACCCCTTCAAAAGCCACGGCAAATTCCTGAGCTGAGCCACGTTTTAGCAGCGAGAAGCAACTGCTCCATGAGAGAGCTCTTGCTCTTTGGGAGAACAAAACTCGTTCTCCTTAATTGCTCCTGGCAGCACACTGTGCCATAATGCAGGTGGGAGCAGGGTGGCAGGGAAAGGCAGCGCTACTTCTTTGCACTGAGCCTCAAAATCCATCCTTTTGTGCTAAAAGCACAATACAAGGCTAGGCTCGCTCCTTCAAGTCACTCGTGCTGAGGAAAGCAGTGTCTGCACTGAGTCCAAATCCTCCCTGCACACATCCCCAGCTCGGAGCGCTGGGAGGAGGCTCGTTTAGCTTTATTTTTAATCCCGTGAAAAACCTAAAGTACGTCACAAGTGAGAATTTGCATTGTGGAAAGGCTTTTTCATAGATCCTTTGGACTCTGTTTCATGCACCCAGAGGGCTTTGCAATAGTTAATTTTGCCTTCCAGCTCCCGGGGGGGGGGGGGAAGGGATGGAGGGAGGGGTTACTATTTGCGGTTTGCTAAGAGGACTGTGAGTAGGATGGCTGAGAAATAAAGTCTGTGGCCTGATGGTGCTTCTCGAAAGCATTAACACACTTTCTTCCTTCTCACCCACAGGCACAGTGCCGTTTCACACTTCTGCTCGGGTCTGGCTCTCTGGAGACCTGATAGCTGTTCCCTAATGCCTCTCCTTTCACAGCAGCTTAAATAAGAGTCAGAGCCAGTGCCATAGTCAGGAAAATGGCTCCTCTGCAAACCAGCAGTGTGGTACCAAGCCCCATGCGGAGGCTGGGAAAGCCTACCCTGTTCAGTTGTGGCACCTAATCCTAACTCATTGCAGGAGAACAGGAGAGAAATTTTGAAAGAGGAAATTAGTAACTATTTAAAGGAGTATGAATCAATTATTTCACATTTTTGGAAGCCCAATTTTGGTTAAATAAAGGACTTTGAGGACACAAAACCAAACAGGTCTCAAGTAGCATGGACCTGAGGGCAGGCTAGTAATTGGTCAAGATTTCCTGGCCATCCCCAGTGCGGGGGCTCTCTGGGTCTGTCCTCAGCAAAAGCAGGTAGGGAAGAAAGTCCCTTCCTGCAGTTGCTGGGTATCCTTAGGGGACACAGGGCCAGACCTGGCCAGCTGAGGCCATCTGCCTGTCCAGAGCTTCCTCTTCACCTGGCTCCTCCACGGGGGCAGGCTGCATTTTATAATCACTTTCTCCCTTGGCAGAACAGCACCAGATATAAACCTTTCATCTACTTCTTTGAGGGAGAAAATGAGCAGCATTTCAATGCATGAGTCAGGTGACCACAGTCATGCC
This sequence comes from Mystacornis crossleyi, assembly GCA_013400655.1. Taxonomy (NCBI): domain Eukaryota; kingdom Metazoa; phylum Chordata; class Aves; order Passeriformes; family Timaliidae; genus Mystacornis; species Mystacornis crossleyi. The sequence continues at coordinate 51,247 of VYZQ01003843.1, forward strand.
TTTTGATAGCTGAACCCCACAGACAGAAACAAGCATCCAGAGGCAAACAGGGAAGGTATTTTCCCTTGATAGAAGGTGCTGGAGTGAGGCAGGGATATTTCTCTTTTTTCATTCTTTGAACGTCACAAATGAAATCCATTAAGCAGTGATGAGCAGACGGCACTGAAAACAAACACCAAATTAAGCACGCCCACTCTAAGGGAGGGGTTTTGCCTGCCTTCTCCTCCCACACTCCTGCCAGGGAGGAAGGTGAAGATGAAGGGAGGGCACCTGGAAGGACCATTTCTGGAGGCTCGGCTGGGAGAGCTACGGGAAGAGGGGAGTGGGGATGTGCCATAGGAGAAAGAGTCCTGTGTGAGGATGGTCACAAGTGTGACGACTTTGCAGTACTGAGCTTGGGAAGGCTCTGGGAAGGGGAGGTGTGAGGAAGGTGCTGCTAAGTGGGGATCTGAAGTGATAGTCACTGGGGATATGTTACTTGGGTGCCTCAGCAAGATGGGGTGGAGAACAATATTGAAAGTAAAGAGGTTGATATCTGGGGACCAGGAGTCTGATGTTACACTGGAGGGACCTGGCGTAACCTACAGTAAACCGGCTGGTCAAAAAAGGGCTTTTTCATTCCTGGCTGCTTTCCCCTCTTTGCTCCTTGTGTGCTGGGACAGCCATGGGCACACAGTTTGTCCAGGCACTCCAGGGTCCCTTAAGTAACACAGGCTTGGAGGACACTATTTCCATCTCTTCTGTGTGGGAGGGGATCAGGAAAAAGAGGCACCAAACCTGTCATGCTCACAAGAGGGTGGTCTCACTACAGGACCAAAGTGGATGCCAAAGTGTGACTCTGCTGCTGTTTTCAAGGAGGACAGAAGCGATCTTCTGTCCATGTCAGAGCACCTGGTCTGAGGGAGAGAGAATGAAAAATGAGCCATGCCTGTGAACAAGTAGAAAAGTGAGAGGTAGGGAAACAGCTGGGGGCCATGGGGTGGAGAGAAGCAGGATGATATGGGAGGCTGGGGGTTATCCAGGGAATAGAGCAGGAGCCATGTCAGAGGTACAGGTAAGGCAGATGGTGGGCATAAACAGCATGTCTATCCAGCCTTTTCCAGCCCAAATTTTCACTAGTTAGACATTGATCTCAAAGTGCAGCAGGTGAAGGATGGCAGTACCAGCCCCCACAACATGAGTGGGGAGCACAGCACCTTCTGGGCATCAGTCATGCCCTGACTGCTGCCACCAGTTCAAGGGGCCATGGCTTTGCTGTGCTCATTAGGACAGGCTCTCATGCTGGGCCAGCTCAGCCGTTCAAAGGTCAGTCAGACAGAAGTTGGGACACACTGAGGTGGCTGCAGGCACAGTGGTGTCTGAAGGCAGGCAAGTGGGTGGGCTCACATCTCTGCATGTGTAAGGATCTTCTCCCTGTAACACCATTCTGCAGAACAAGGAGGCTAAAACCTATGAGCAGTGACATTGCAACCACTTCTCCGTCCCCTCACCCCCTGGTTTTTGTAAAGTCACAGAATTTAGGTTGGGAGGTCCCTGGATTTCTTTAGTCCAACCTTCTGCTCAAACCTGGGCTAGCTTCAAGGTTACTCAAGGCTTCATTTTGCCAAATCTTCAAGATGTCAGAGGACTGAGATCCTACCATATGTCTGGGTCCTTTTCTCAGGGCTGCTCTGCTGTCAGTGTGGAAGTTGGTTTCTGTATATCCAGTGAGCTCCTCCCTTGCTGCAACTTGTGCCTTTGCCTCTAGTCCTTTGCTGTGCCCCTCTGGCTCAGTGGTCTTTATACTCTGACTTTTAAGTAGAAGGCGGCAGCAGATTTCCCCTTTCATCTTCTTGTTACCAGACTGAACAAGTCCAAATCCCTCCACCTCTCCTCACACATAATGTGCTTCTGCCCCTTTAGCATCCCGCACTGGACTAGCCCAGATTGTCAATCTCTCTTTTGTGCTGTGGGAGTTTTTGGGCACTAAGAAAGAAATCTCTGAAACTGCAGCCTGCAACCACCTCATACAGCCCTAGTATAGCCCTTCTTCCCAGAATGGCCAGAAGACACTGCCTCCCTGAGCTGGGAACAACTTCAGTGTCACTTGGGAAAAACTGCAAAGTGTGTAAGAACAAAAATGGCATGGCTCCATGCCTAGAAGTGTCACTGGCTTTCTTCTTCCTTTTACAGAGGTAAAAGGGACTCCCTCCTGGGACAGATATTCAGATGTCAGGCCAGGCAAGAAGCTTGTTTTCTTGAAGAGCTGAGCTTGAAGTCTGCTTTATCTCTGGGCTGAATATAGAATAATCCCCTTGAAATTGCTGCAGAGTATCTTCAAATGCCTTATACTTCATTGTTGCTAGAAGAGAGTTGCTCAGTTCTTGGTATTGGGATGCAATTTTATGCACAGTTTATGCCTGAGTCTGTACTGCCATCTCCCCCTTCCTGCTGCCCTGCCCCTTTACCAGTGCTTTAGTGGTGCTAGAGCTTGGAAAGGGTGGAAATGCAGAGCTGAGGTTGCCCCTTGTTATAGCTGCAAGGTCTTGGACTGGCTCAGCTTGCTCATGAACACACATCACCAAGGCAGTGGACAGTCACCCTTACCCTGAGGAAAGGTCTGCAGATAAGACTTTACCTTCTTTCAGTGACACTGACTTGTCCTCTTTCAACTTCAGTGACACCCCATTCTTTGCCTCGGGAATGTCCTTGCTGCTCCAGTCTGAATTGCAGGGAGACACCAAGTTGGGAAGACAGAGTTTCTGAACTGACTTTAGCCTGACTATGCTCACCATGGATGTTCTGCCTTCCAGCACTGCATTTCTGGTTCAATGCAGCCTTTACCCAGAGCATCTCATTTGTGCCAACCATACCCCTCCACATCCAGCCCCCAGGAAGGTGCCAGTCTTCATTAGTGGAGGAGTGTGGGGTTTTGCTGATATAATTTCCCAAGTAGTGGGGCTGAATACATAGCTGTAGTGGAGCAAAGGCACTCCAGGCCTTTGCTCAGTGTTGCGAGCTGGGGCACTCGTGCTGGCATTGCCAATCTCAGCTGAGGTAGGGGTTCCCTGAGGTCTGAGCTCCTGAGGATTTTGTCTCAGATCAGATGCACAGAAATACCTATCTCCATACTATGATCCGTCCCAGCTCCTGCTCCAGAGGGGAATCACTGACTTAGAAGCTTCGAGGGCATTAGCTCTTCTTTATTATAAATATCCAGACATATCACGCATTCCTCTTAATCACTCCCAGCACTGTTAACTAGACAAATAATGAAGAAATTAATTAAGCAAAAGAAAAAACAGACTGAATACCTGGGAAAGTGCCTTGACACTGAGTTGCCATATGATAATCTCTTAGGGACTTGAGGGAGGCTGTGGTACTCCTGGCATATGGAAACAGGTGTAGAAAAGCAACAAGAGAAACCAGTGGGAGCAATGTGTAGCTGCTGCAAGGTACAAACCAGGAAGGAAACAACAAGCCTTTGATATCTGTGACACAGCTGGAAGTCTGATAGATGCAGCCAGCTCAGATTTTTAAAAATCCCAATAATGTAAATTCCTTAAGTACAAGCCAAGCCTATGAATAAGATAAATCTCTTAGTCATTTTGCCAGTGATATCCTTCTAATCTCATCCTTCCTCAACGATGCTGCTCAGAGTGGAACACTTTGCATAAATGGGTTTGCTGCTCAGAGCAATCACTCATGCTTCCCACTCCAACCCCAGGATTAGAGAAGTCCCCTGGATTAAGACTGTTACTATTTAGAGTCAAGGGTGAGCCAGCTAAGCAAGGGCTCGAGGGAACTTTCAAGTGATTGCAAGAGAGCAAGGAAAAGAGGAGAGGCGAACAGGAGGCCACCACCGTCTTAGGGAATTGCATGTCCCACACTGGTGCTGAACTGTACTCAAAGTGCTTTACAAAGAGAAATGACCCAATAACAAGGAATTATCAACATGCACGTGGGAAAATAATGAACAGTAACTCAAGGGCCAACCAAGCCAACTTCTTCTTTAAAAAAATAAAAATGACATTGAACTGATGGTGCTGTTTCCAGAGGAGATGCTGAGTGCCTTGCTCCCCAGCAGACATCTCTGTCTACTGAGTAGGTCCAGCAGCTGGAAATTCAGAGCCAAGGTCTGCTGAACTGTCCCTCCCCAAACAGAGATTGGAAATGACCTGCTGAAGGATAAAAAGTGATCTGAGAACCAGAGACACATCCCCTGTGCTCCTATGCCCAAGAAGCGTGGTGGAGCCACTTGCACCCAAATGATGAGAGCCTCAGCACCATCAGATTTCAGACTGACTTCAGGCCACTCTGTGACGGTGAAAAGATCATTCTGGCTTCCAAAAATAGGAAAACCATGTTGGTTCATCCAAATTACACCTAAGACCACCATCAGCCATTTGCCTTTTGCTTACCGTTCCCCTGTAGCACAGACACATGTGAAAACTGTTCCCAGTACTACTTAGGTAGCATATACTGTAATAAAGTATGTAATCCCTTAAAATACAAGAGCTTTCCTCATAATCCATGCTTACATAAACCCAGACAAATATTTAATACATTCTTATCACACCAACAGGAAATAGTTTCATCAATTCTGACAGACACACAAATTTTCAGACATGCCTGTCACACATTTATTGCATCATTCCCCAAGAATTGCTCCCTTTCACTATTTCTCTGTGGAGACCCCTTCTGCTGATGCTCTCCGCTCCCCACAGGAGAGTTTCCAGCAGCAATGACAGCTGGATAGTGTAAAATGGAAAATAGTGACTTTTCAGAAGCCACAGGATTTTTGCTATTAGCAACATCAGACTGGATTTTCAGTGTTTTGCCAAGAGAAGTGTGTCCTCATGCAGTTTCTGCCTAGGTTTGCAGAGCAGCTTTTCTGGGCTTTGGTTAATTAAAATACAGCACGTCTTGCACAACTTTTGAACTCTATTTCTGTAAAAGGTATGTGAGGCTGCAGGCTGTCTGTCACATTATGCATGTGCCCCATGCCAAGACTGTAGTTTTCTATTTGACTGTAAGTCATCCATTAGATGCAAGACAATTATTGTTTTTTAGTGAGTCATTTTTCTCTCAGTAATTAGTAGTTGTCAGTTCAAGTCAGCCCAGTGCTGGTGTCACTCAGTGACTTCAAGGCTGTATTTAAAATCTCTTTTCTCCCACACAACAGCTCACCACAAACAATATCACTTTTCCTGCCTTGTCCACTGGAGCCATTTTGCACCATTATCCTGTTTAGCCAGGCCAACAATGAGGAGCACGTGCTGCTTGAACGCAGAAGGGACTGCCCAACAGGAGAAGAGCTTGGCCAAGAAAAGGCAGCTCACCTCCTTGACCCCATTTCATTGCTATATGCTTCAAATCCTGGCTGCATCTGTCTTGCTATAAAAATGTCAGACTGTCTCTAACACTTATTTTTGCTCATTGCTTCAGCGTGGCCTTACTTGGCAACTTCTCCCATCTGTTTACTTCTCTTCAATGTTGTGCACGCATTTCTGAATTGCTGTTTACTTATAATAATGTGAACACTCAGCATTTGCAGAGCACCTAGCTTTGAAGTGGTTTCAGTGCTCCGTAGATGAGCAAGGATCCCTTACAGCATTCCTAGAAGTGAAGGTTTCTAGTCTGCTTTATGGAGTCACAAAAGGGTCCTATGTACTCTATGTAGATGTAGCAGCTCTGTGTGCACTGGATGCCCTTGTTCCTGTAGAATCGATGAAGGTCTAGTCAATGCTGACAGCAGAACCCTGGGGGTGAGTCAGCTGAGCAAATGCAGGTGTCTGGTTCTCCAGCTCCACTGCCTGCATTCACTAGGAGCATGATTACCTTCCTCAAGATGTTTTCCACTAAGAAATCATTGCGTGGGCACGACTCAAGCTCTTGATTTTTCACTGCCTAGACACCCAGTCCACATGCAGACACCTACATTGTGACACTCGCATTGAAGTGTCTGCAATTCAGAGCCGTGTCCCACCTTGGTGATGTGCCCAGAATCACAGCTTGTTTACAAAGCTCAGAGGAGAAGCTGAAATCCTTGGTTACTCCTCTTCCACTTTCATTCACTTGAACTGGAAGAGTAACTCCCATCACAATGGGGGAAATATTCTAAATGTGTCCTCTCAGAGCCAGAGACCAACCCTCTTCCTGGGTTGGGACCTGTTTACCAGTGACCCAGCTGCCACCTTAACTCTAAAATCTGGGGTTTGCTAATTCTGATCTCCTAGGGTAACTCTCATCTGAAAGGACTGTTGTTAGCTGCTCAGTTTCCCACACCTTTCAGTCAACTTCTTTTTCTTTAGCAGAAAGGCAAATCCTGGCTCTGCAGAAAGCAGAGGTGCCCTCTCCAGGCACTCATGGAGGCAGGCCATATGGTTTTCCTCCATAACACAGTATGCCCTTTGCTTAAGCGATCTTCTGACATGGGTTAAATACTGCCATGCCCAGGAGGTTTTCTTTACCACTTGTATTACCCAGCAAGGGCTCATTACACAGTCACAGCCCTGATACCCCAGTGTCAGAAAGTACTCAAGCCTAAACCAAGTTCTGAATCATCTTCATATCTTGAATCTTTCCAGGCCAGTCTGCTTTCACAACCTGGCGAACTTACAGCTGACCAGTCAGATGGAAAGATCTTTTTCAGTGGATGGACACAGAACACTGGTAAGTGGATTGAAAAAACATGAGACACAGAGGCCTGATCTGTGTGCCACTGTGATTCAGCAGAGCTGTGATACAGTGCAAATCACCACAGTGCACTGGCCATGCCATGCACGCACTACTGGAGAAACAGGTAGTGTAGATCTCTCACTACAAATGTACCAGTAACAGCAGAGAGCAATCACCTTCCAAATGACCACTTTGTGCACAGGGATGTCCCCAGCTGGGAGAGCTCTTGGCTGGTGTGTTGTGTCCCCAGCCCTGTAGTGAGCTCAGCAGAGTCCTCCAAAAAAGTGCCTCGCAGCAGCTGAAACTCTGCTGCATCTGCTTCACAGCCCAGATGTGCATCCTGGCATCAATCTGCCCTCTGCAGGAAAATGTGACCCACAAATGACCACTTAATCTCCTTCTCAATCCAATTTGGCTCAGCCGTGTGGCATCTGCCTTCTCCCACACTGCCACAAACGTGTACAGCCAGTCCCTGCTCAGTGGTGAGCGCTGGGATGAGCACACGCTGCGGCAGTGCTTGCGGCCTGGCTGCTGCCTGGGAATCACATGGAACCTCTGAAGACAGAGAAGTCATGGAGTGTGTTAATGGGAACCCGGGTTCCTGACCCGCATGGTCCTCTGACCATCTCATGAGAGCCCTGAAGGCTGTGCAGTCCAGAAGCAGAGCAGTGCACTGGAGATATCAACTGCCAGTGTTGCTGTGCACATTTCAGGAGAGAAGAAAAACATCTCAAGGCAATGTAGACACATTGATTTAAAAGGAAACAGATTAAAGACAGTCACGTGAGTACAGCTGTGTCCCAGCAGTTATGCCATATGCATTTACAGGTAGATGGATATCTGGCACCCCCCTCCCCACCCCCAAGGATATCAATCACAGGAAGGGCTGTTTTTCATGCTGCAACCCACCCATGACATCTGAAGCTGTGTTGAAGGGTACCAGTGTTGACCAGGAAGACAGGGAAGTCTGGGAAAGGGGAGTTGGGGGTGAATATTTGTTCTAAGGCAGGCCAAATGGGGGGAATCTGGACGGTTTTCCCTATCTCCATGCATTTATACAGCCTCTTTTTGACTCGTCAGTATCTCTGGGATACAAATAGCTAAGAGCCTTAGGAGCATTTACATAGGGGTAAAGACCTTGGCCTGTACTGATGGTCGTAAGAAAATGCAAAACAGTTGTCAGTCAAAGTGAGTTTTGAACTCAAAGTTGTTTCATTTCCAGCTGAGCAAATTTTCTCTTATTTTACAGGATACAGAGAGAACATACTCTCTTGTGCCTAAGCACCACTCCTTGTCTCTGCAATACAACAGAACAAATGGCCTAATCAGGCCAAAATGCAGAGCATGCTGAAAAACTGGGAACATTCAGGATGTAGTTGGAGAAGGTGAAAATCTCCCCTGTAGCCTAGGAGGGCTGGTATTGCTTCTCCAGTCACAGTACTTAGGGGCAAAAGATTATCTGGTAAGAAAAGATAGTTACATTGCCCTGTTGGACAGACACCACCTGGAGAGGGATGAAGTTATAAATCCTACGGAAGGAAACACACAAATGGGGCAATTCAGAACTGGGATGCAAAGGAGCAAGGAGCTGATGAATGTCATTCAGCTTTTTTGGTGGCAATGGGATTCCAGGAATGAATGAAGGAGGCTCCATCAGCTGCAAGAGAATCTTGTGCTGATCAGAGAAGCAGAGCACGTGTTTTCCAGCTTTCATCTGTCCCAAGATCATCCCCCTCCATCTTCTGTTTCATCACAGAAACCAAATCTCAGAGGCCTTTGCACATCCATTACAGGGAAAAATAACTGGATCCAATACAAACAGGAAACAGAGCCATGCTATGGTAGAAAACCTCCTGCCACCTTCAGAGATCGCAACATTTGCACCGTATGTTTCTGATCCTCCTAAACACAGGCAGAGCAGCTCAGTTACGCACACATACACATTTGTATGCCTTGCGTTTGCAAATAATCTCTGATGTGGAGCTTCTTGGAGTGCTCCGTGGAAATCCATAAGCCTGTAGCAGCCTCTGCATCCCCTTTGGCTTACTACAGTAGTAAGAACTTCTGAAGAGTCCCTGCAGCTTAGTTTGGTTTCCTACTGACAGACGCACTTCGGATGCCTCTGATCAAAGTTCCTGCTCTTGTTAAGTTGCACAGAATTATTTCTGATATTCTCCCTGCCATTCATGATCACTTAACTACAATCCTTCCCCTGATCACCTGGCTCTCCACTCTGGCTGAGTTTTCTACAGTGATGGAGTGACACATAGGGTTCTGCAGGCTTGAGAAAGAGCTGCTGCCAATCAGCCAGCTACCAAAGGTGCTTGTTCAGGCTTTCAAGCAGCCCTAGGTAGTGCTGCATTAGCATCCTCCCTGCTCGAGCTGCCTGAAGGGTAAGCTCCACCACTTGGCTGTGTGTGACCACCCTGTTGTGAAGTGCCCTTGAAAGAGGCTGCCTGAAATAACAGATCCTGGACTGGGGTCATTGGAGAAGCCTCTAGAACTTTTACCAGACAGTTCCCTGGGTTTCCTAAATGTACAGTTTTCTGAAATATCTCAGTATTGACTTCAAACTTGCTAGTTCCGCTTCTGCAGGCAGATGGATCTTTTTCTTGCCTTTTTATAAAGAGAATTAAAAGCAAAGACATCAGCAAACCCAGAAATTCTCAAGAGCAATGAAGCCAAACAGTGTGTAGGCTCCCCCTGAATTGTACCTGGTAGTAAGGTGGCTTTTTTGATGTCTAGTAGGGGCGGGCCTCTTATGGCAGTTCCCCTCCATGGCATCACAAACCCAGTGTGGGGAGCATGCCCCACTTGGCCACACATTTTCAGGCAACTCATAAGAGCTTAGGAGTTCTGCAGCCTTTATTTATCAAAGGTGGCTGGGTTTGGCAGAGAAGTTTAAATGTCAGAGAGTGTATCCCGTGAACTTATAAACAGAACTGACATGGATAAGTACTGATGCTTAGGGAGGCAAGTAAGAAAAAGAGTAGAGAAGAGAGTATTTTTCATTTGTATTAAAACACATCTTGGGACAGGTTTTAAACAGTTTTCCAGGCAAATAAATTGAAGGCAGAAAGCAAAAATGGCCTGTATAAGGGAGAATTACTGTAAGATTCTAGAAAGCAGCATTTGTAACAGAATGCTTTTGTTTGTTATAAAGAGACAAATGGCTGTTTTGGTAGTAATAAGACAACGTATAATAAATTTCTGCTACGTTGCATATTTGTAAAGATTCCTAATCTTTCAAAATCTGCTTCTGTAAAGTTGAAAACCTTAGTTACAGATCTCTTTTTGCTCATCCTTCTGTTCAATTTAAACAAAAATGGTTCTTGCTCAATCAAGCTTTTCTACAACCAGTATTTCTATATGACTCAGATTTGAAATAGTATCACCTCCTTGAGGTTTAGTGATTATTGGACCAAGAAGTGTCCTGGCTATGACAAAGAGAAATAACTGAGCCTTTGCTATTATTAGCAATGTTTGTTCTCATTCTTCAAGCTATAGATGGGCAGCTATTTTCCCTTGGTATTTATCTGACTACCATTACAAAAGTCTCAGCCCTTGTCCAAATCCACTCTGAGGAGTTAGAGCAGGCATTTAATCCTTTCTTTTGCACAGCTCCTCCTAAAATCACTGTAAAAGCTAAGGGGAGATCTTACTGCTGTCTTCAGCCACCTCATGGAAAGTTACAGTAAAAAAGCCAGACTCTTCTCGAAGGTGTATGTGTTACAAGAGGAAACAGATACAATTTGAAACACAAGAAATTATGCTTATAAATCAAAAATACCCCCCCACACATTTTCACCACGAGCGAGGTAAAATATTAAACACAAGTGGACTAACAGTCCTTGGAGTTATCCAGCTCTGGATATCTGGAGATCTGATTTGGTCAGATCTGCTTGAGTAGAAGTTGAACAAGATGATCTCTTGAGGTTCCCTAAAATATTCTGAGGTGGTGGGATTTTGCTTGACCTGAGTTATAACTCTCAGAATTGTTACCATCACCTGACATTTGCACCACATGCCTGAGCACACCTTCAAAGAGATGAAGCTCTTGTCTGGCATCACCAAGAAAAAGATGAGAGAAGAAATCTCATGAATAGGTGCAGGATGGGAAGGCCAAGAACTCTCCCGCAGGTTTCACATGCCTGTGATAAGGGCAAGAAATAAATCATAAGGAGTGGGAAATGAAATAACGATGGCAGCTGGGCCAGGTCATGACAGTTCAGCAAGCTGGACTTCATGAAGGACTCCTCACTTCAGGCAATGGGGGCTCTAAAAATGTTTTTCTTAGAAATGATGTAGCCATCCTGTCTATGAAGAAAAATTTTCCAAATGTGGGTTAAATGTAGGTGACAGCACTTCTGCTCTCATATGTCAGAGGAGGCTATGAACTGTTTTTTTTCTAACTAGCTGAATCCCATGAGTGTTTTTCCAGGCTGAAAGTTTCCTGCTTTTAATCTGATATGGAATAAAACTGCCTTCAAACACAGAACCTTTTCCATGAGGGTAATCTTCTTTGCCAGCTAGCCCAAGGGTTTTTGAAGCTGGTTTCTGAGGATGCGCACAGTACAGAGTTCTTTCTGTGGCAGAAAAGACAAAAGTTGACGTGCAAAGACAGTTTCAGTTCTCTGTTTCCCCAGATTTCCTCCTTGGCCACTGCAACAATTTCCCATTATTGGAGATCTGAAAATCAAGAAGGAGTATTTCTTCTCCAGTCCTTGCACAGCTACTAAGCTTCAAGCAGGAATTTCATTGAGGGAACTTATTTCACTGTTATTACAGAGAGATTCAGACTAGACTAACCCAGTAACTCCCTCTGGCCCTAAATCTTGTAAGAATGCCTTTCTCTTCAATGCTAAGGAAATGCTGGGGTTTTATGTCCTAAACTGTGAACTCTGTAGGGCAAGAAAAGCCTTTACTTCATTTCTTGGTGCAATGCTTGACATATTGACATCCTGCAAAGGTTACCATAGTATTAAAATAAAGAATGGTAGGAGGTCAGAAGAACCCATAACTCTCCTTCTGCCTCTTGTGGAAACTCTCTTTTTAATTACTTAACTGCTATTTCTCACTGATACAGTATTTTATTATTACCTACTTTTCTTGAATGCTCATCTGATCCGTCTTAATGTTCTTTTAATATCACTTGGAATGGGATAATAATATTCTTGTACTTCTCCAGCACCTTAAGCCCTGACAGGTCCTAGTGTGCTTAACAAGGAGAAAAAGAAAAGGGAAGTGCTTAATTCATCAGACAGTGCAAGGTCGTGCAAGACAGAGAAGACAACCTGATAAAACTAAAAGCACTGGGGTGTTTGGAGGGGCAGGTTTAGCCCATAGCCCTGTACTTGGAGGAAGGAAGTGCAAAACATCCATTGAGCTTTAGTTCAGCACCTGCAGGAAATTGCCAGGGTAGGTGCTGATGTGATGTGGGTGAAGTGCCAGCAGGATTCCTGCACGCCAGTGCTGTGTGTTATGTCTTCAACAGATCCTTCCACATGGCTTTTTTTAGATCTCCCAAACACTGAGAACGAGAGTAAAAAACTACACAGGATCTATCTGGGTAAGGACAGGGAACACTGAAGGGGGTGGAGATGCACATGGAAGTTCTTGGAAAACCACTTCTTTCATCAAGATACCAGTCAAAGAAGTGAGTTTCTTGGTTTTGACTCCACTGAAGCAGGAGAAGCCTGTGCTGGGAAACTGGAGAGGAAGGGATCACAGTAACGAAAGCAAGAAATGAGGATCTGAGCAATTGTCTGTGCAACCCTAAAGAAAGCAAATGAAGATCTGGGCAAAACATGAGTACACAGCTGGGATATGAGAGAAAATAAGCTTAAGCGGGCGTAGGGTTAATGCCCCAAGTGACAGTGCTAGCATAGGAAGGTGGAGAAAATGTGAGCCACCCCATACATAAAATGACTGAAGAAGCAGGAGAGAAGCGGGTGGTGTGGGCAACATATCAAGCAGGACTGGCTAGAGGCCTGAATCTGTCAGGACAGTCATATTCAGCCTTGCTGAGAGCGGCTTTAATTGGGGCAGAGAGCAGAGACCTGAATTAAAGTAATGAGGATCCATTTGCTCCTCCCCCACATGGCTGTAAGTGGGCAGTGACAGGACCAGCCCCAGCTGTAAGTCTTACCTATGGCAGTCAAGGGATCCTTAAAGAAAAGCACAACTGCTCCTCCAGCCTTTTCCTCCCAGCTCTCCTCAGAAGGCAAGGCAGAAGAGCTCAAGTCATTAACGACCTGAAGATTCAACACAGTTAATGCTTACTGCATCTGCAGGTCCTGCTGGAAGGGGCTGCTCTTGGGGGGAAATGGATGCAATTCAGTAAGGCCAAATGCAGCTCCTCCACCGGTGCAGTAATGCCAACTGCACAGAGCCAGGATGGAAGACTGGCCAAGAAGCAGTTCTGAAGGACATGGAGATCATGAATTGAGTAACAATCAGTAATCATCTGCTGTTCCCTTAATAAATGAATAAATAAAGAGAGCAAACATTAGCCTGGAATGGATGACTTCTGCTACCTGTTAAACAGAAGTGAAAACCTTTCTGCCTGCTCAGAACTGAGAAGGATTCATCTGGGTAATTGTCTCCAGTGCATTTATAGCAAAATATGGACGATTTGGTAAGAGTCTGGAGGGTAACACTAAGGATGTTTAGCAGTCTAGAGAACACGTCATAAAAGCCAAGGCAGAATTGGGATTGTTAGGCCCAGAGAAGAACAAGGAGTGCTATGGCTTCAATTGTTACTTAAACTTGTAAAGTCCCGAAAGGACGAATTTTCACTATATTTACATGCAACTACTGGAAAACATGTTCAGTAACTTACTTCTTGGAAAAAAAAGGAAAGGACACGAAGAAATGAGCTGCAGCAGGAAAGATGGGTTCTCCAACTATGCCTATCCTTAAGAACTGGTTAGATCAGCCTCTGTCAGTATTTTGGATGGGTAGATCTCTTGAGGCCTGGGCATTGCCCCATGCTTGGCTATGATCAGTGCATGCATTAATAAACAGAAGATAAACCTACACAGTACCAGAGGTTACACTGGCAGTCCCAGGGAATGATGAGACAGAGACTGCAGCCACAGGTCTGTCTGAAAATGGTGAGGGCAAACACGTCCAAATGCTTAGTGCACTACAAACCTTAGAGGTACCTCTAGCACTGACCTCTCACCTAATAGCACATACTTCTTGCATGGGAAAGGTGACCTCATGGCCTCAGCTTACATGTAAACACAGCGTCGATCAAGCAGTCCTTGGTAAACTTCTGCTAAGAGCAACATGGCAAAAACACTGCAAAGTCCGTAGCAGTCCTTGACCTCCAAACTGGTGGAATATCAAGTTTATTTTCTCTCTCCTGTTCTGCGAGGTTGTTTTGTATATGTCTGTGACTCCACAGAAAAAAGTATGACTGACAGTCCACCTGTCCAACCAAAATGGAAGTTCCCTACAAAGTTCTTTTATAGAGGAGACAAAACCTTCTCAGGGATCCTTTCAAGATAAAACTACCCCATCCTCCATGACGTTTACACCGTTTTTCCCAAGCACAGTCTGGTTTCTCTGATAGACATGAGGCACTAGATGTAGGAAATAATAAAACAATATGTGACCCCTGTGTTTTGGTTGTCATTCTCCCATTATGTACCATTCCATCCCTCACTCCCCACCCAGGGAAGCAAGTTAAATTTTTGTGACTGCTGTGAGTGATGTCACCAGTGTTCCAGCTGCACAGAGAGGAGGCTTGGATTTGATGGTACATAGGCCATAGGAGAACCTGTGCAGATAGAGGCAGATAGGATGGGTGAGACCAAGCTCTGATGTGTCAATTGACTTTGGCCAAGAAGAAGAGAAGGAAGAGGAGGTGAGAGAAAACCACCCAAGACAGTAAAGAACAAGAAATCACATGACAAAAGATGTGTGAGAATTTCAGTATAGGGGCCTTGTCACTGGAACCAGTCTGCCCACCATGATTTTGCCTTATCTCATCACTTTTCACAGAGGGACATGGGGACAGTCCATTTATTATCTACATAGGTTTCCAGGTCCTGCTGTTATTTTCTTCACCAGGAGAAAGTCAGCACTCATCACTCTCCACTGCCAACAATATAATCTGTTCTACTGTAACCAGTGATAAATCAGAAAAGGATAAAAGGTAGGTTGTGAAAAGATGGGGGAAGATAAAGTCTTCAGCATCAAGCAATCCATTTCAAGTAAGCAATCCTGATTAACAAAGGAAAAGGAGAAAGATAAAAAGTTAACAAGCTTCTGTAAGTCTGGTTTCCCATGGAAACCATATCATGATGGGGTTATTCTTTTTTTTGTCTAATGGGATACACGTTCCTATTACAGCTGCTCTTCCATCTTAAGCTCTGTCCTCCATGGACTCTACAGTGTCTAGCACCGACAATGTTATAATCTTTCCCTCAGCAGGACATTTCTAGCTTTCCTCTTCTTCATCCAGCTAGTTTTCATGAAACATACAGGAGTTTAAAGCCTTTCAGATCTCCGCGCTCTGCCAGATGTGGAGATCACCAGCCCCCCCAGAGGAGGGCTGATGAGCATAACCTCTAATACCTAACACCATCACACAGCTTGATTCCTTTGGCAACCAGTTACTAAAAAGATGGGATGGCCACAAATACGGGCCACTAACAATTACAGTACATCTTATTATCTTACTACAGGCCTAGGAGGAACGGAGACATGCAGCAGACACATAGGACACGCTATCAAAGATTTTTGGCACAACCACTTCTGACTTCTGGACTGGGCCAGCCTTGAATGCAAAAACACCAATGTGAGCAAAAGGCTGCCACAGAGGAGGCCCTTGCTGGGAATGAATTTTGGCTTGAAAGACAACCTGAATGCAATTCAGTTTTGTATGAACAGAGCCCTTCCAGAAGCAAGTGTTGCTTTTGTGGAAATAACAGTGACTCTACAGATGCAAACAATGGAGCTACATGGTTTTGCATTGCTTGTTCTGTCACTAACTGACATCAGCCACTGTTAATCATAGCCTGAAATGTATATTTAAGAAACAGTGACACAAACAGAGACAAGTTCCTTCATGAAGCCTTTTACATGGGGAAAAGTGAAAGAAAACTGCTGCTCAGGCTAGCTAGTGGCACTGAAAGAAATGGGTCAGGCATCAGAGTTTCAGCAGGCACAAAAGGTGAAAACCTTGTCTTCCACAGCAATTAAAAGTCAATGGGATTAGTGGCTTTCACTATTATTTATAGAAACCCTGCTGTGTGCCCAACATTACTGAAATACAGGGGTCAGGTCCCTGCTACTGGATGCCTACACTTTTGCTGTTGAAGTTAATGGGAGCTTTGCCAATCAACTCTGTGGCAACAGCAACTAAATCTAAAATAGATGACATCCTGTGCTCCATTCAGTTAATGGCTCAAGCAAAGCTTTTGCCAAGGCCAAGAATGTTCTGCCTGCACAGTACAGATTTGATCCTGGGACAGGTGAAACACAAGAGGTAGCTATAGAGGTGTTAAGTCAAAGATGGGGAGGCAGAGAGGTGGACTGAATGTCACAGGAAGCATCCTCTCTTCCTTTCTATCATAAATTACAACAGACAGCTTGAAATCTAAACAGCTGCAGCCCAGTATCTCCTATTCTTCAGTTTTAGCCGGACTGGCTGTTTTCCAGCACCGAGTAAATGAATACTGAGGGAACACACCTATGAAAAGGCCATGGATAGGAAGCCTGCCCTGTCATTATGTGATTCAGCATGTTCAAAGCAGTGTCCTGATGTTCTAGCTTGTTTGGACAGGCCCCGTGAAATACCAGCATCTCTACTCCCAAGTTTTCTGGGCTTTGGACGTGCTTGTGATGCTGGTTGCACAGTTGTTTCTTCTTTCACTCATTCATTATCATACTTGTGCCCTGAATTCTGACATAGACTGCCTCTTTTCCTCTTTGTCTCACTCTAGTACCTCATTTTCCTCAGTCTTGCAGTGTTGTAAATCAGAAATCAGACATCCCAGACACCTGCTCCACTCCTCTGTGCTGCTGAGAGACCAGTCTGTAAAGTAGCAGTATTCCCTGACCTTAGGCCTTCTCTGCAGACCCTACCACGCAGGGAGCTGATGATACTTTTTGGCCATGTCCATACCAGGTAGTGGTTGAGATTCTCACTAGTTATTTCAAGAAACACATGCTAATGGCCAGCCCTTCAATGGTACTGACCATTCCCTGATCGTACACATGGCCTCCAAGAATGTGTGTTAGTCCAGACTGAGTAATTTGGGCTCACCTTAATTCTAGGGAAGTCCTGAACATGGCAGGTGCCTACACGCTGAAGACATTACCTTACATGAGCATGAAATCCACACATGCACCTGCAGAGGTGGATCTCACTGGTCAGGCACAGGAGACTGGTGAGTTGTGGGGCAAGACACCAGCCCCAGGGCCCTGCTCCTAGCCCTGATCTCTGGATTGGCTTCAGATGTGAAGTATGAATTTTACTTTCAGAAGTGTTATCATTAATTGTGATGACTCTAAATATCCATAATAATCACAAGGCTTTATAATCCTTCATTAAACTTTAGCTCTTTGTTTGTCCTGCAGCAAGGAGCTCCACGGCCCAATTACATATCACACAGAAATGCATGTCTTAATATCCATTGTAAGTTGTCTTCCCTTCCAATTTTCTTGAAGGTCTTCATGTTCCCATATTAAGGAGCTGGTGACTCAAAAGTCTAGAGGGGACTTTGGTGGGAAAAATAGTCTATATTCAAGCATTTCTATCAAATACTGAGCTAAGTCCAAGTTATCAGCCTGCAGGTAAGAGTCCATAATCTGTTCTTGCTGATCCTCCATAGCCAACCAAAATTACCACTACTAATTTTTCAAATCTCCATCTTTACAGCATCTTTCCCCAAAACAGAGACATAGAGAAACGGAGATGAAAATGATAGGTAAAAGATGTGCACACACTCTAACTGACAGTATAACAAGCGAACCTTGAAACATATGGTTTTCCAAACTATCTCAGTTTCCGGTTTTTCTATTTATTTTCAGCACAGCTAGCACCGCTTCTGAGATCCCAAACTTCACAATACTGCTAATACATTGCTAACTGCTAACTCCTTGTGACATGGGCAGACAGTTTATCCGCTGATGCGAAGGGACTTTTCACCCGTGCCTTTTCCTGCTAATCCCCATGACTTGCTTTCATCTTGGAACCATACCAAATACTGTAAAACATTTGTGAGAGAGGAGCTCATCTTAGTTTCTTTCTCTTGCAGAACATTGTCAGAGATCCAGGAAAGCAGACAAAATTCTGCAAACACTAAGTATTAACCAAAACAGAAGAAAATACTCCAGCATTTTTCTTTCTTACTTTCTCCTCAGAGCTCTGCCGCTCAATCCGGGGTCTCAGAATTTGCTGACACAAAGGTGCAGGACGTTCAGTGATTGAAACCTTTGAAAATGCCGAGCAAGGCCCCGAAAGGAAATGCCATTGCCAAGCGCTGAGTTCAGTCCCTCAGCTTTCACCATGTTTAGCTCTCATTTTCAATGAAAGCAGCTGCCTTTTCAGCTGTCAGACCTGAGCAAAGTTTGCTCTTCACGCCCTCAAAACAGCAGCCTAGATGCTGCAATCCCCGGGCCATCAGATCTACTCCTTTCTTGCCTGCATCCCTGGTTTCTCTTGACTAACATACAAGGATCAGAACAGTTTCACAATAATGAGCTTTCTGCCTTCCTATGGTCCTCAGCACATTTTTAAATGAAAGAATCAGCTTACTCGTAAGAGCCACAAACCAACTCGAGGAGCTTAAGATATAAGCAATTCAGTAGCCTCAAGTATCATGCATGTTGGGGAATCATAAATTTAAAGCAAAAATCCCTACCAATTTTATTTTGCATTAGATATTAGATATTAAATAAAACCTACTTGTGAAGCCAGACTACTAAGAAACCTTTTTGGCTGTTGTTTTGGTTGGAATTTTTTTTACATCAAAACAGGATTAAAACATTTTTTGGAGACTCGCTGTCATTTTATCTGAGTAAATAAGCTTAGAACACCTAACAGACAATTTATAATGAAGGCTTTTGTTCTTGTTATTGTGATGCAGCCCTGCAAATTTGCCCACAGCTGCAGCAAATTCAGATGGTTTTGACAGGTAAATAAAATACTGTTTAGATCTGTCATTGTTATTAATCTGCAGAGTAAAGAACTAGCAATTATATTTTGTTTCCAAGCAGATAAATTTTCATGATGATCTTGGCAGGGGTGGTATAGAGTAATGTCCATCTATGACTTTTACAGTTGTGAGGGTCCAAAACATGAAGAATCTTTGGTTAGCTGTTGAGTTGTAAAACAAATGGGAAATAAAGGCTAAACCAGTAATAAACACCATAACAAAAAGGAACAAGGAACGTGGGATTTAGCCTTGTTG
>VYZQ01003851.1:0-19849 GCA_013400655.1 Mystacornis crossleyi
GTTTGGAAAAAAAACCCCAAACCTTTCTTAAGACAAGGTAATGAATTTAAATCACTAAACATAGGTGAGGCTTCTGTAAATCATCAGCTATCAAATACAATTTTATCACAAATGTCACCTAGTATTAGCAAAAATTTCCAGGGTTCAGGAACGCAGGAAGGACTTTCTTTTGATTTAAACCACTGCAGCTTGAAAACTGATTTTCTAGCTTTCTGCCAGTAGAAGTCAGATCAGAATCAGGTTTAGAATATTATTAGTCCAAAATATAAATGTTTGGTAATGCTTGGTAGGTTTTTATGTTGTTGTTTTGTTGTGATTTTTTGTTTTGTTTATGGGAGGTTTTGTTTTGTTTGGTTTGGTTTTGTTTTGGGGGTTTTTTTGGTGGGTTGTTTTTTTTTTTTTTTGAGTGAGTATTGGGTGGTTTTTTCCTATAATTACTTTTTGAGGCTAACTTGTTAGAATGTTTGTCTGTTGAAAGCTGCTGATGATTCTGTTAGTTTGCATTAGACTGTGAGTACTGTCAGCTGAAATAAATCTGGCATTCATATTCTCCTCACAGAGCCTCAAGTTTTGCTCTATCAACACTTTCCTTAAGTTCACTGCATTAAGGATTCAATATGACAGGTTTGCACCTGGAGGCAAAGCCTGTTCCCTTCCCTCCCCTCCTTCACTGAAACCCCAAGTCTTTAATTTTCCTTTGTTCAGGAGGAAATGATATGTAAAGTATGTGTTGCCATGGATGCAAAACTGAGAGCCTATTGATCCTCCCCTTTTCCAGGTAGATTTCAAGCAGAATATTTAACATCAGAGGGCACTATGGCGTGGATTCCCAGACAGAGACAGATTGGGGCAGGAAGAAACTGCTTTAAAATTGCAGTTCCCAAAGCCCAAAAGTGTCCCGGTGAAATAAAGCAACTTGTGCCCCCTGGGGAAGTTGGTGGACTTGTTCCCATGCGCTTGGCAGCATTCCTCTGCCAGCACTCCCTCTCCTTCTCCATGAGTTCCCACCATGTCAGTGACATGGTTCATTCCCATTTCCCCCCCAAACACACTCAGATTTGAGCTGTTTCCCAGGTAAGAAATTTGGTGTTTATGCCACAGATGAAGTAGCAATCGTGTTTTAAATGCCGTGGGAGAATGCGGTGAAGGTGGATGTCTGCAAGTGCTGCGAGAATCCCCGGCTATTGAATAACCCGGCAGGGTCAAGCTACTCATCCAGCTAGGGTAAGCAGGTAGGGAGAGTGGAACATCCTGCCCCTCATGGCTCAGGGACTTCTGGAGACAGCACCTCTGCTGCTGTGTTTTTCTCTTACAGCAGATGAGAGCAAGCACCTGGTTTTTATGCACAGTACACGGGGTAGTGCTGAGCATCTGTAAGAGGTAATCATCTCACAAGAGTGTTATCATGCCAGAGAGGGACACTGTTGGGCTGTGGTATAAATAAATATATTTCAAAAGTGGTTTACAATGTTTCCCTAACTTAATTTCAACCTTATTTTTTTATGCCTATTGTTTTTCCCATGGCTTCATACCCTTTCCTTTCAGGAGCAGCATACTTCACAGAACATCAATTTTCCATTGTAATTATGTTGGGCTGTGGTCTCCACAGAACTCCACTAAAATTGGTTTACTTAATTTGGTCTAAAGACTGTAGCATTGCCTCCACAGACTGGCACCAAAATTAACTCATTTTGCTTCAGATTAATTTTTTCCTCACAAGATTGCATTCTTACAGCCTGCGCTTGTTCTTCGTTGTCGTAAGCAAACACTTTCATCCAGCCTGGGTCATGTGTTAAATGCCTTTTCAGGGGGGGTTATATTTTTTATTGCTGGGCAAGCTCTGCTCAGCAGTGCCTGGTTCACAGCGGAGGAGGCCAGAGTTGAGCACCAAGCTGAAATTAGCTTCTCATTCAGGCAGCTCAATGCCTCTGTTCCTGGGGCAGAGGAAGGTGAGGGCATCTGCAGAAGCAGCAGGGACCATTGTTCCCCTTGTTTCCAACAATCACCCCGTTGTAGGGCCCTTGCTCCTTTGTCATTCATAAGAGCCACTGCTGCAGAAAGGCACTTTCTTTTTTCTAACTGAAAAGGGCTTTAATAAAGCTATTGTATTTGATCACTGGCTAAGGAAACAATAATTTAGCATAATAGAAAAAGATAATTAATGTTCAATGAACCTAACACTCTGCTCCAGTTTTTTGTTGCCCTAGAGAGATGGAGTAAACTCTTCTTCCTTAATTGAAGACTAAATAGAGTACATTTCATTTTTCATTTCCAGCACTTTTTCCAATAGGCTTGTGATGTTCGCTAATGTGTGCTGAAAGGGGTGGACTGCCTGGCAGCAGCAGAGAAATTGGGTGGGAGGGTTTAGAGCACATAAAAACTCACTTGTTCTTCATCAGACAGCTCTCTAGGGCCTTCGACTTCTTTCTTGACGAGCCTAATTTCTAAAGCCCCTAAGGACCGTGCCAAGGAGATGCAGTAGTCCATTACATTACAAAATAGAAAGGAACAGAGGACAACACTCACATCCCCAAATGTTCCACAGCCATCTCTCCATGGGACACCCATGTCCAGGGATACTGCTAAAATTGGGGTCTGGATGGCATTTTGACTGGAAATACGATTTTGTATGAAACCAAGCTGATAAAAGCTTACAGGCATGAGGTTTGCACCACTGCAGCTCTGGATTCAAATCTGAGGCCCACTTGCAGAAACACGCAGACATTGTACTTTGCACTGGAGACAGCTCAGGGCTGCATTCATCTCTACAAACCACTTCAAACACTTTAGCATCGTCATTTGTAGTCACCTGCACTCATGTCTCCCTCCAGAGCCACAGCACAGTTCCTGTCCTGAGTGCTCCCGTCACACGTGCGGGAAGGTGCCTCTGTGTCCTTTGTCAGCATTGCTGGCTGCAAGGTTGGCTCTGGCTGCTGTGGCTGGTATGGGAATGAGCTCTGGCCACTTTCACCTATGTAAGATGAGGAGGTGAAACACATGGCAGACACTGCTGTTTCAGCTCTGCCCAAGGAGCTTGCCGAATAAAACGCCTGAGCTCAGCTGTCATGAAACAAGCAACTCCACAGAAAAGCTGTGGCACAGCTAAGAGCATCAGTGTAGCCTTTGTTTAGTGCAATAAAAAGGGCACCGCTAAGGACTGGTTTTCCCCTAGAGTCTTTCTTGATGGATTTTGCCATCAGAGAATGCATCACCCTCATTCCCTGATGTGCAACAAAACTAGAGGACACAACAATCAGCAGTAAGAAGCAAACTGAAGCAAACCCGGGTAGCAGTGCTGCAGCAGGAACCTAGCCTAAATAAATAATAAAGGACTTAACAGATCATGTTGCTACACTGATGTCCAGGCCAGGCACCACTGACAAAAGCCATGCCAATTGCAGTGATAATTAACAACAAGATTAATGATAATTGCTTGTTCCTGCGAGTCCCTGGTGATGCAGAGTGGTTTTGCTGTCCCTGAGGAGTCTCTGTGTGGGTGCGACTGGGTGTCGGTGCGTGCACTGCAGAAGGGTGCAACTTTTGGACGTGTCGGGCTCTGCTGGGCCATGGGCTTGCCACAAACTCTGCCCACCCATCCCAGCAGGCGGCATTCCCAGTGTAAGGCCCGGAGGGCCACCCTGGCCCTGCGCCGCAGTGGGAGCACCAGCCATGGGAGATCTCAGTGCCCTGTGGCCCTGAGTGAGAGGAGGTCTGAGGCAGAGTGCCGGCCTGTGAGGGAGGGAGGACATCACCATCGATAACAATGGGTGCTTTCCGTGAGGGAAACAGCTGGGAGCTCCTGGCGTGACATATTTGTGCACATGGATCTTGATAACCATCAAAGTGATTTCCTGGAAGTCTCTGCCACCCAGCCGGCCTCTCCTGAGCACCGCCAGCCCACTGCCGTGTCACTCCAGCAGCAGCTGAGCCTGGAGGCCTGCCCTGTCAGGTGACAGCTGGAGGCCTGCTCCAGGAACCTGCTGGCACAGGGTGTCCCCGTAAACCCGGTGGGTCTCCCTCTAATAATCTCCCAAGAAGTTGCTTGATGGCTGCTTTCCTGGAGGTCAAATAAAAGGACAAAGCAGTGGGAGGCTTTTAAACTGCTAACTAGACATGGGCAGGGAGGATACTCGGATGAAGCTCCAGGGATTGGAAGTTCATTACTCAGCTGCCAGTCATGGTGTTCATTAACAGACAAAACAGTCAGAGGAGGAAGCCAGCACTCCCTGTGTTCTCCCATGTTCCTTCACTGCAGGATGCTTTGGGAAGTTCCTTCTCAATCCAGTGCTGGTGAGGGAGGGGAATAGAGTGGTTCAGGGTGATCTGTTAGCAAAATATCAATCCTCAAGGCTTCAAATTGCTTCCAACCGTAACAGGCGGCTGCTGCCATGTGATGATTACTATGGGTAGTGCATACACCAAAAGTGTTGCCTCAGCTGACAGGGTTATTTAAAAGGCTAATAGTGAGGGTTTTTTCTCATGTGCTAGATTAAGACATGGTGCGAAAAATATGCTGTTATTACTTAACATATTTTGTATGTAAAATTTTGATTTCAGTCTTCAGGATTTATAAGAACAGCTCCTGTTTTTTGCCCAGAGTCCATTGTGACTCTGGTGGAAATTAGGCATATTAAAGTTTTTATGAGAAATAAGGGCTGTTATCTAAGGGAATGAAAGAAATGTAAAATGAAGTCTTCATCTAGGGAGTAGGCTGTGGTCTTTCTTTAATGCTTCAGTTTACTCCTGAAGATCACAACTTTTCCTTATTCCTATAGGAGCTGTCACACCACAGACCTGTTCATACAAGCAAGGTTTTTATAAAGCTGTGGGTGTTTTTGTTTGTTCATGTCTGCTTTTAGACATTAAGTAAACCAAGAACTCCAGAAAATCAGGGAGGAACATGGGGTTGGGTTGAGTTTTTTGGAGGAGGGAAGGATCCCTTGTTATATTTTGTGCCTTGGTTCAAGCTACTACTAAAAGAATGCTAGGGCCTCTGAGACAGCCTGACGTTCTAAAAGTCTTTTCTGGAGGCTGATTTGGAACAAAGTGACCTCTGGCTGACTTGGTGTTGTAGTATTACTGACAGGCCTTTCTGTCACTGCCTGCCCCCCATGCTCCCTGGAAGTTGTTCATAATCTGCCTTTGATCCGTGCTGACTCTTACTTATAAAGTACACAGGTTAAATTAATTGAGTGTTACTGATTTATATTTACCAAAATTTAATCATTACCCACCCATCCCCATTACTGAGAAGATAAACAGTTGCTAGCTAAAGCTTTAATTTCCTTGGAGTACCATTTTTCTTGAAATGAATTTGCAAGCTGGTGTTCATCATGTGTCCTCTGACACCTTCCCAAGAAATTGTTGCCTGGCTGCACCATCTGTGTGAGATGGGCTGTGGCTGAGGCCACTCACACAGGTAAAATTGTAATGAGTTAGGAGTGCTCTGCAGGACAGCATCCACATCTTTGTGTTGGTAGGCATCCTGCTGTGTGGAGTGCGGGTGGGTCGGGTGGAGGCCAAATAAGATGGATTTGTCTGTGCTGGAAAGGCTTTAATGGCTAACATTTTTTAGCACAGGGGTAGATCACAGTGTCTGCTATGTGTGTGTGTAAGCCTAAAGGACTCACCTCCTGTCCCAGCAAAGAAGTGCCCCTGTATGTTGTCATTGTGCCAACTTACTAGTTTATGAATGGTTCCTTTAGAGAGAACAGTAATGCAAACCAACTGGGACAGTATCTCATCTCACAGAAGAGCCTTACAGCAAGGGAAACCAAGGGTGCCTCATGCTGGTCAGTGGTCAGAGCTGTGGAGCCAAAGTGGAGCCAGGTCACAGCTGAAGCTGGAATCAGGTGGAACTCATACATAAATCTCTCTGATTGCAAGCTCACTGTCTGCAGTGTCTCTTGAGGAAGGGAAAAATGTTCATGTTTTCTCCCTCTATCAGTCACTTCTCGGGGATGTTAATGGACTATTGGGATGCTTCTTGGCTCATTTAAATCATTCTCCTTCTATCTTGAGTATTGCCAGTCCCTCAGGATACTTGACACCAATGCTACTTGGAAAAAAGAGTATCTATTTGGAAGCCATCCTGCTGGCATACCATCTGTTAGAAGTGTATGGTTTCCTTTGCTTGGCAACTTGGGCCACCTGTGTGAAAATACTGTGGCTTTGATTCTTATCTCTTGCTGCTATTTATGCTTGTTATGTCACAAGCTGATTGCTCAAGACATAATTGTGCTGTCCAAAGTGGAGGATGCAGTACCTAGGAAGTGTAGTGATTGGCGCTCCAGAAGCATCATGACACTTAGGGTGAGAAAGGCAGGGGAGGATCACGGGAAATTCATTCATTTCCATGCATCAAAACCCAAATACGTGTGAAATGAGATTTCATCTTGTTTTGTGACTGGTAAATGAAGTTTAGAAGGGCTCTTCAGAAGTGGGATGAGTACCATGAAGTCAAAAGTCCTGAGGTAATGGTACTTGGTGGTATGGCAAGGGGGCATTCACCTGCATCAGAAGGAATTCTGTTATTGTCAAACAGGGTGCATCCAAAAAACCCCAGATTATTGGTTCTGTTATTGGAAGCCATCAGTGCCCTCGGGAGGTGATCTCCTTTCCTGTCTCTCATTGTCTCTGGTGGTACACTTAGCTTAGCCTGGTCTTTGCCCCACACTCACTTTGCAAAGCTTCTGTAGCAGCACTGATTATCCCCATCTGTGCTGCGATATGCCCCTGGAAGGTTGAAACCATGGGTGCCTATGGCATCTACACCACTTCTTTGTTTCCACTGGGTATGGAGGTAAGAACCAAAGTGCCTGATAGCAGGTGATGCCTGTTTGGTGTAGCAGTTTCTTGTTCCTGTGGGCCATGGTAGAAGTATAAAGCAAAAATAGCAGCATGTTTATATAAAAATCCAGTAGTTTTGTTAATACGTAGTCTGGTTTACTGGGCAGAAACACAAAGAAGACCTCCAGCATTCTTCCTGCTCTTCCGTGTGTGAGCAAGAGGGAGTTTGTCAGGAGTGATATCTGTGAGGGGCTAGATTTGGCAAGGAGCTTTACCTTAAGTGTCACATCTCCCAGCTTTGGAGTTATTAGGCAACTACTGTAATACCAAACACTCATCTGATTTAGGGCCTAAGCTTCCCCTGTTATGTGTGAGAACAAGTTACTGCCTGAGAGGGTGATTTAGGAAGCCCAGAGTGTGGATCCATGAGGTCGACAGATGCTTAGGGGAAATATATAGTTTAAGCTTTATCCTTTGTCTTCCATGCCAAGGAGAACACCTGTTTC
Source organism: Mystacornis crossleyi (assembly GCA_013400655.1). Taxonomy (NCBI): domain Eukaryota; kingdom Metazoa; phylum Chordata; class Aves; order Passeriformes; family Timaliidae; genus Mystacornis; species Mystacornis crossleyi. The sequence goes on from VYZQ01003851.1 coordinate 7,296, forward strand.
TTCTTGGGAAATACAGCAGTGAATCTTCTCCCTTTTTTGTATTCCAACTAATTATTTATGCAGAGAGGAGGAGATACTGAGATTTTGAGTCCTGTTTGAGTCCTGCCCCAGAAGGGCAAGCAGACCAACAGCTGGATCACGTCTCTTGAGAGGACCTGGCCTCAGGTCTGTCAAACAGACAACATCACTGAGCCTGGCCGTTGTTAGAATGGTGATGGCTATGAAAGAAAGGCAATCACGAAAGCACTGTTTAAATTTGTTTTACATGTGGCCTGCCTGTGGCAAAGGCAAAAAAATGCCTCAGTGGATGAATTAGATGGGAAACAATGTGCAAGGCTGCTGCCAGGCTCTTTGGTCTCTGAGACTTAGGCAGTCTCCTTGCTAGAGAAGGGAAAAAGAATATCTAGAGTATTTTGTTGGTAGACACTAAAATGTCTTTAGGATTAGATGGGAGTTAAGGATTGACGTTTTGGAAGTCAGCATTTGAATCAAGCTTTAGTTATCTAAGCCTGCCTCTAGCAAGGTGTCTGGACAATTTTTGGATTCTGTTCTGTTAAATGCTGTAGATGAAATCAGAAAATGCTCCTGGAAAACAGCTCCATTAGACTTTGCCTCAACTCTTTCATTTGCCAGCAAGCTGCTGCCTCTCAAATAAGAGCAACAATTTTTTTGCAGGGAGTTGTTGAAGCAAATTAAGCATATATTAAACAGGTATTCCTGAAGTGCCTCACACTTCACATTTTCTCTCCTGAAGCATGAATCTTCGATTGCTTCCTTAATTAGTACTTTTAAAATCTCTCTACATTCCCATGTATAAATAAATCAAAATAGATATTCAGAGTATTAATTTATCAGACACTCAATGTGCACCCTAGAAAAGCAAATTTAACACCTGTGCATGCAAGGAATGAGTGCCCCCCATCAGCTCCTGAGCCACTGACTTTGTTGGTGGCAGTGTAGCATCCAGGAACTTCTCTCATAGACCAGCTTCATTAACAAGGATACAAAAAAGCCATGAGAAAAATGAATTGCCTGTGCAATTACATTTAATTTTCTTTCTAGAAGGTTTCCCAGTTCACTTGGCAGCTATTCTTTCTTCTTCTTTTTTTTTTTCTTTTGCCAATTCATGCTTTCTTTCATTTTTTTTTCCCATTCTTTCTTGGTCCTTTTGACTGAACAAAAGCAGTCCCACAAGGACAGGCTAATGTATTCATAGTTTTGCTGCAACTTGGCTGATAAAATAAGCTGAAAAAATTGCTGCCTCCTATTGTTTACTGAGAATCTTTGTTGTGCTTTGTAGAGTTGAAATGAGTGCTGTCTCGTGCCCTCTGCTCCCCATCCTGACAGAACAGAGCCTGTTGTGTGGAACCTGTTCAGGCTGGAGATGGTGGGAAGGCTAAAGTTCAAGTTCACAGACCCAAAAGTAAGTTACAGAAATGATTGCTTGTTTGAGCATTCGCTTGCTTGCTGCTTCCTTTCATTCGCCTTGATCTAAGTGCAGTGTATTGTTAATGCCTATCTGAACATTGCATTAAACTCTAATTAAGCCTGCCAATCAAAAAAACTCAGAAAGCAGCCTTCTAATGTGCCTAGTAGTAAGTTGTATTTTCACCCACAGTTTTCTGACTATGAACACATAATGGGTTTGTGAGGGTTTGTTGTTTTGTGTTTTGTTTGTTCATTTTTCTCAGAACTGCAGATAAATACTTAATGAATTTATACCCCAATGTTTACCTTAATGGCTAAATTTCATTATAAAATGGCTTTGAACAAACATCACGTGAAAGGTCCAGACCTTACCAGGCTGTAACTAAGGTCACACTGGAGGATCACAGGGAACTCAAAGCTGTTCTTAGCTCTTCATGCAGTGTCAGAAAACATTCCAGTGCTAACATGACTGGGACAGGTAAATACGACAAATCATTCCGTAAGGTCTTTTTGTAAATAACAGAGTATTGGAATACTGGCTCCTCTATCTGACAGTGGAGCAAGAGCCACCAATAATTACAGTTAGTGTAAATCCTGATTTGCTAACCAAAATCCAAAAGTGGAAGTATCAAGTGATGTGGTTTTGGACCTTCCACTGAGGCATCAGGGGAGAGGAAGCTGGAGGTCAAAGCTACCATCTTGTAATACCATTTTATAAACAACCCCAAAAGAAGAGAGGTGGTTCCTAGTCCCCAACATATCTGTTGAATAAAGCATATTGGTAGGCTTGAGATTACAGTATTTGGTACAAGATTTTCATGACTGTAAGGAAAAACAAGTAGGGATCACACATTACAAAAAAAGTCCCAAACCTCAAAGTCAGTAATTTCCTTTCAGAAAGACACCAGAAGCTTAGCTGCCTTATATTGAGAAAAACTGAACGGGATAAAATAATAGCATAAACCAGAGACTAGAGTGAGACTAGCCAAGTTACCCCAAGAGGTCTTTCCCATCTCTAGCACTTAGCACCTATTTTCCTGTGGAGCACAATGGTGGTTTCTGCCCTTTGGAACTGCTGAGTCTCATACTTCAGTGCTTGTGAAGTTTGCATCAAGGGTGGAAGTGGTATAGCAGTTGCAAACCAAAGCTAGGCATCTGAAAGGCTGTGGAGGAAGGTTGTGTCTGAAAACATGCTGCTCCTAGATAAGTTTTCCTGGCTCATGGACCTTAATAAGAGATTTCAGAATAATTAAACTTTAATACTATGGTTGGGGAAGGCTGACAGCTCTGCTCTAGCCTGACCCATTTCTCATTGTGCTTCTGTGCCTGTCTGATTTTTTCCCCCTTCCTTCCCCTGCTGTAATCCTTATGGAACATCTGCCCCAGCCAGGAACAAACGGGCACTTGTTCTCTGGATGCCTTGTCCTTATGGATACTCTCAAGTCCTGAAATCCTTCCACCCTTTGCTCCTCTGCCATTTCCCCTGCCACAACGCCATACGACTTGATTAAGCTGAATTCTGAGATCCCGCAGGTGCTGTAGTTATTTTTAGCATTAATGTTAGAGCTCTGCAAAGGGTAGAGGAAGATTTATGATTTTGTCTCCTACAAATCTTGCAGATTTTTCTTTCTCTTCTACAACTTGGATGGATTCCAACATCCCCCCAAATTCTCCAAATTGCCTTTTATTTCTTTAATTAAAGAGATGTGAAAGCCAGCAGTTTTGCCTCATGACTGTGGGGCAGAGTAGGTCCCTCGTCCCTTCTGAAGTTCAGCTTGTTGAGCTCCTGTCTGCAGATATTGCAAATCTTCATCCTGGAAAGAGCCTTTTTAGCACTTTCTGAGCTGGGGGAGCTGGCAGAAGAAAGGTTGCTTAAGCATCTGAGCACCTAAACACAACTTTCATAGTGGATGCTTGCATTATTTTCTACTTCAATGTTTTCGTCTGCTCTTCCATTTCCTCCTGCAGCTGACATATTTGTGCTTGACTTCAGCAAGTTCTGAGTTTGAACTTGTGCAACAGTGGGGAAAGACCTGTTCTCATTAAGAAATGTCAAGAATTAATTTGTGTCTCCCTTTGCTTGTGCCTTGAATATTACTCTCCTTCCTGGGCACTGCACATTCAAACATGGCCATGGTGTTTCAGTATGAGCAGGATACTGCTCTCCTCATGGATTTTTTCCCCAAGTCAGACATGCCTTACACCATAGCTGTTTCCTGGTACGGCTAAGTCTTACATTCTAAACCCATGTTTACACCTCACTTAAAATGAATTTGATGCATCAGGGAGCCAGATGTAATTACCACATATTTTCCAGCACATTTTTAGCCATGCAGGTGGGCCCACTTATGCCAGTTGGGAGCTGCTGTTTCTCTGTGTCCTCCTCTGGCTTGTCCTCCTCTGGCTTGTCCTCCTCTGGCTTGCAGTCCCCCTCCGGCTTGCAGTCCCCCTCCTCCTCCTCCTCCTCCTCCTCATACACAGGGAGAGCTACATTCCTGGATTGTGGGGGCACAGAATGTAACTAGATGAAGAATCAGGAAAAGCTATTGCTATCTAAATTATTCTGCTTTTCCAAAAGCAACATTTCTCTTTGGTGCAGCATTTCCTAAAACCTTGATGATTATCAGCAATGCCTAGTAATGTGCCTTTGCAGCAGTGCTGTAGGCTTTGGGCAGTTTGGGGGGTTTTGTGGCTCTGGATGCAGGAGTAGTTGCTGTGTTAGAGCACTCCACTTCTTCCTCCACAGAGCAAGGTTTGCAGCGTGGCTGTGCTGTGGTGCCAGCCATTGTAGGACTAACCAGCTAGGGGTGTCTCCAATTATACATTTCCTCATAAAAACATGAAATCAATACTCTGAAGCAATTAACTGGACTTCATAAACTTCAGCTGGCAAGCCTTCTGGAGTCTGTTCAAAAAGGCAGTTGGGTTGGCTGAGAGTGAAATAAGCTCAGGGCATTTCTTTTGTATAACTGGTGAGGAGGACACAGGCAAGCCAAAAGGGGAGAAAATTTAATTACCTTGTTTCAACCTCAAGTTAAAAAAAATTTTTAAAAAAATCGAAGATACTTCTATATTTTCAGTGTTATCAGTGGAGAAATTAATCTTTCCAACATCTGAGTAGGATTAAAAATTTGTTCTTACTTCCTACCCTCATCAACACATCTTTTTGGTAGAAAAAAGTGAGTTAATTCTGGTAACTTCTGGTTTTGAAAATTGTGGTTCTTTTGCCTGAAGAGCTGAATGAGATGACTGCTGTTTTGACAAGCAGACCAAAGCTGTCAGGCTCCTTTTCCCTGTAGGTGACTATACTTCATATTCCTGGTGCCACATAGTATTTGACATTTAATTTAGGACCCTCAGTGCCTGCATATAAGGCTTTACTATGATAATAGTGATAAAGTATCTGAGTGTTGGATTTGACAGTCTTTTCCTTATCCTGGTACATCCCCATGCCCTGTTTGGGCTGAAAGATTTGACTTGAATTAAGGAGAGGAGGAGACTTAACCCTGAATATTTTTTCAATGAATCGAGAAGGCCTTACTTGAAGATAAATAAATAAATAAATAAATAAATAAATAAATAAATAAATGAATATGAATCCTATTCTGGCTATTAGATCTTTCACTGGTTCACTCCTAAGCTGGCAGGCAGATTTAGTCAGAAGAGAAGGAATGGGTGAGGGATAGGGTCAGCAGAAGGACCTTCTCCTTCTGCATGTAATTCATCCAATTACTCATTTCCTTACAAAATAGCACATACTGTATCGATCAGTAGTGCATTTCCCATAGAAAAAAAATAGTGCTAATAGTATCCACAAGGCTATGTTTGTACTGAAGAGGAGATAACTGGATTTTTTTCTGAAATCATGTTTAGTTGCATCTGCGTTGAGGGTGCTTTAGCCTACCCTGCAGGGGAAAGTAGGTCAGGTCAGTAGCTCTCAGAAGCAGAGGCCAGTGATGCCATGGCAGCTTGTCCCCTTTGGGGAGCAGGGGCTGCACTGTTCTGGAGGCCATAACAAAGGAGCAAATGACAGGGACAATATGTCTGTCTTTCATCAGCAGACAAACTTGGAAAGAGCTGAGGTGGTAATGCTGGAGCCCAGGCAAGTGGTGCAAGACAGTGGTGCATTGTCCTTGCAGTTCCTCTCCCTGGTGCACTTCCACAGGATCTCTGCAGCAGCAGGAGTTGAAGATTGTGGTATTGGTGCCTTAGGATCTTAAACACGTTATTTTTATGCCTAACATACACATGGTAGCTGTCCTGCCCTCTGACTGCAGAAGGCTGATTTACTCAGTGGCCTTTTAGTTGTGCAAATGGTGGCAGAGAAACAATCCTTGTCTCAAGAGCTATAGGAACATAGTGGAAACTGAGCTCATTTCTTTTCTTCTTTTTCCTTCCACCATTTAAAAATGCCCTTTTACTGGGATCAACACCAATGCTTTGTCACTTGTGTTAGCTGAGTAGTGAGAAAAAGCTGTGGTGAATCATGCTTTTAATGTGCAGATTAAAGTATTATTCATTAGTGTGTCGGAGACAGTCCTGGTAGAAAGCAACTGGGAGGCAAATTCCTACAGGAAGATAAAAATTGTTTTATGGAGTGTCTGGAGTCTAATATGCTTCCCATGAAGAAGTTATGTACCTGGTCCTACAGGAGGGACTAGAAAAAGTAGATGGATAGGGTTGGAAGTCTTTTAATTAAAAGTGAGTGGGCATAGTACAGTATGGGGGAATGGATTTTCTCTGAGCAGAACAAAAATCCACATCAGGCTTTCAAAATAGTGCCTGCCTGCATGAAGGCCCCCAGTTCCTTGTGTCACTTCCAGCCACCCACTTCCTCTGTAATTGTGTGGATGCACTTGTTTCTCTCCACCTCTTAGCAGTTGATAAGATTGCTAAACACCCAAAATACCCAAAATCAAAATAAAACAAACAAACAAACAAACAAAAACCCCCCAAACAAACCCCACTAAAATGATCCTGTTATTCTTGGAGAATCCTGTGGCTACTTTAGGATATGTGTGACGGGAAAGGTGTGTAGTTGTTTAAGATGTGGTTAAAGCACAGGGAAGAGACAGCTCACACAGAGGGGCTGAAAGTTCACTCGTGAAACTTAGCTCCAGTTCATACCTGTACTCTTGGGATTGAGAATAGCCGGTGGAGACTAGCCAGGATCCCCACTGCCACTCCACATCATAAACAGACTGCAAACAGGCGGCTTTTTTGTACTTTTTTTATGTCAGTGTTGCTCAGCCTGCATTCCAGGGCTTTTAATATCTCAGCAGATAGACTTGTCTGAGGGATGACCGGCAGGTCTTGCCTTGCCTTGCTCAAACCTCACTCAGAAGTTGGTTTTAAGCCACCATCACCTTTCTGCAGAAGCTGTTGTGTTGCATGCTTTGTAGTGCTGTCGCAGAATAGCTCTTGACCATGGCTCAGGCTTTTACAGAAGACACACCTCTGTGACAGCAGGAGAGGTTCTAGTGAGAGCAGGAGCTGAGGCAGTGGAGCTCGCAGGGGGCTGTCTGCAGCAGGTCCACTGCCACATCCATCCCACTGGTGCTGCCAGAGCAGAACATAGAAACCCACAAAAATTTCAGATGGAAAGATGTTCCAGGAAGCATCGAAGTCTGCCCTTCCCTCAGGGCAGGATCATTTGTAAAACAGATATTTGTCTAACCTTGTAAAGCTAAACCTTCAGTGGTGGTACTCCACAGCCTCTTTGGGAAGTCAGTCCAAGTCTGTTACTACCTTGAGCATTAGAAAACCTTTCCTAATATCTTTTTTAAAATATTCCTTGCTGTAATTTAAACCAGCTATTATTAGCTCTTAAGTATTCCTACCACTACCACCTTCCATTTTTCATTAAGAATAACTATTGCAAGTACTTATTCCTTATTAATAAGTGGCTTGTTCAGTGTTCTCACTTGCAAAAGTGCTTCATACCAGAAGCTCTAACATGAATTTCAGATTAATTCATTAAGTAAAGTGGGGGGAGGGTTGGCGGGATCTGGCTGAAGCGATCCAGAATAATTAGCTGTGCTATTAGTATGTCAGGCACATAGAAGCACTATATGATAGTGCCTTTTATGAAATGACAAAGCAGAAAGATGACATTTGCCAGTTTTTGGTGGAATTGCACAGACTGCTGAAAGATTTTTCCTTGCCTGAGTGAGACAGCCAAAAGGAGGTGGAAAGGCTGATGAGTTACAGGAGGAGGAAGCACTGGGAGGGTTACCTTACCTCAGGAACCATAAATGGATCTTAGTTCAACCATCAATGATAAGAGAAGTCATCAGAGTTCTGGCTATTTGAGAAGCTCCAGCAGGGAAAGCATCTCACTTTTTAGTGAAGGTAAGGGTTAGTTACAGGTAAATAGACTGGAAACTGGGGAACAAAGGTTAAATGCCATAAAAGACTAAATACACTACAAGCAAGTCCAGAGACTCAGGAGATATGAAAATAGTTGTACAGAGATGCTGAGGGCACAGAAGTGTGGGGACTGTGAGAAAGATACCGGAGAGTTTCTCACTACCAGACCAGGAGGCCGTGCTTTTGTTGCAGCTGCTGTACAGCAGAGCTGGGAGCAGCCGGGATTAGGTACAGCTAATCCCACACTGCATGGCTTTGGCCTGTGCATGTCAATGTTTTGAGTGTTAATTATGACTGGGCAGCATCACACTGCAGGCCTGCTGGGCAGAGTTGCTTTTAGACTATGTGTTTCTTTATCATTTCCTTATTGAGGTTTATTGTTTCACAGCAGAGAAATTAGAACCTGGTTTGGGATGTTAAATAGATATGCTCTAGCAAGACACAAAATGTCAGTTGAATACGTAGTAAATTAAGAACTCTTCAGCTGTGTTGAAAAAGGACTATTGTTCATTATTCCTGCTTTATACTGGCCAATCTACCTGGCCACTCCAAGCAAATGGCCATCAAGAAGTAAAGGATACATTGTGCTAAGGAGATGCTAAGCTATTGGTAGAGACATGTTTCTGAAGGAACTAAACTGTATGTTAAACAGATGAACTTAGATATATGCAAAAGTCTCTTCCTGAAATTGCTGAGAGGGGAAAATGCGGTTTTAATTGCCTGCTTTTTACACTTATGAGTGTCTGGACCAGGAACAGAGAAGTGTGTTTGTCCTATCCTGTCAGCTGCTGAAAGAGCAGGTGGGCTGCCTCTGCCCTCTCTCAAGGACTGCATAAGGTGCAAAGCAACAGAGATGTGAGAGCCAGGAGACATGAACTCCGTGTCTTGTCAGCTGTAAACTTGATCTGACCCTGGACAAATCACCCTACCAGGTGCCTGGGTCCTGCTTGGCTGCTCGGCGCTGGCCGTGTCACAGCACCGCTGCTGTGGGGAGGGCCTGTGGACGAGTCCTCTTTAGTCCTGCAGTTGCTTAGTGCAGCTGCTCTGTGTCTCACTCCTTGTATTATGTGACCTGTTCTCAAGTGAAATATTTCCTTTTGTAAAGTTCAGTGGTTGAAGACTTACATAGTTGCATCTTAGAGATCCCTGAAATTGAGTATAAGCCTCCCTTTGAACAGCCAGATTTTTTTTAAAGCCTAGTAGAACTGTTAGAGCTATGTTTAAAAATACCCAAAACAAACCACTAAAACAAGGTAAGTCAACTGTCCATCTGCATTTTCCCCTTTGAGCACCCAACAAGTGTACTGCAGGGGTGGTTTGAGAGCAAAGCAGAATTTGATGTCCTGATCACTTGCTGGTGCTGCTATGTTTTCAGTAAGGCTTTAGTGAGTTCTCAGGGATTTTGGACAAAGGCTGAGGTCTTTCTCTCCTCATTAATTCCCTTGTCCACTGAGGGGCTAAGACTCCTTTGACAATTTTATTTGGTACATGTGGAAACTCTAGACCAGGGTGGATGTGATGTTTAGTATCACGTGTGGATTAAAATATCTCTGTTGTTATCCAGAGAGCAGGAAGGGGATTCTTGGCTGCAAGGTGGAGTATTCCTTCACAGCAGGCAATTTTGCCCTGTGGGGGATTCCCAGCATGGGTGATGAACAATGCCAGCTACAGATCTGGTGGAGAAGGGGAATCTCCTCACGTGCTGCTGACATCTGCTCCAGTGGTGGGGCACACAACTGCTTCAGCAGGACAGACCCAGCTCTTCCAAATATTTATTTTATTTTTCCATTCAGTTATTACTTGACAAGCTGCCATTGTTTTCTGAGGAACGCAAGCAAGAGAACAAGTTGCCTAGTTTTATTTTTTTTTTTTTCTCCTTATAAAGCAATAAAACTTGGAAGGTACTTCAAGAAGTACAAAAAAGGTGCTTCACTAGCTTGAGGGCTTTCCTCCATGACATGGAAAAGATGGATCCTTTCCAGGAAGGAATCAGTGCCAGACTTTTCTTAACAAAGACTGGGTTTATCTCTCATTCTGGAAAGTCCCATTTAGGCAGCATAAGTGGGAAGACTGCCTGCTTTCTTTCTGTGTGTTTTGTTGTAGGTGTGAGTACTCTCTAATTTTCCGAGGCAGTGCTGAATTTAACTATGCAACAGTTGGTGAGTAATGTGGCAGTCAAAAGTTGTTGAAAGTTACAGTAGTTTTGCAGTAGTATTGGAAGTAGGTAGCTCTGAAGTGTAAGACGTGGTGGTGTCACTTTGCTGCCAATTCCCTGATTTCTCAGGAAGCTGCACACAGTGCTTCCTTCAAGAGAGACATTAAATTTAAATTCAGATTGGAAATATGTAGTTATTCAACTATCCCTGTGTGCAGAGAAAATTTGCCGGTATGTGCTTCACGAGCATCTGCAGCTCCAAAAACAATTAGCTGGTGAGAAGATCCCCAGTGAGTGCCACTGAGAAATACCTCCACCTGACTCTGTCTCTACTTTTTTTTTCATTCTCCTGAATGAATGAAGAGAGAAGCTGGACTGAAAATAGTGTAAGGGTTGCAAATTCTCTCAAGGCATGGCCCTTACTTAGAGTAATCAGGTTTTATTTTGGGAAGAGCTCTGTGCAGAGGGTATTTTTGGCACTTGGTTCCAGTTACCTAATTTAACTTCTCGAAACAACAATAAAATGCATCACCTCTGAAGCAGACCAGAGCTTTGGAAAGCAGCCAGATAAACTGACTGAGAAGAAATAGAGAAATGCCTATTCCAAGTTTATAAACTTTAAAATCTGGATGGGGTAGATCTCCAGTGACTTGTTGGTGCTGTGCAGACCGGGCAAGACCTACCCTGGCAGGAAGAGGATGTCCCCTTTCTCTTTTCTTAGCTTTCTCCTTTTCAAAACAGCAGTCATTCAGATAAGCATCTGGAGTGATGCTCCTGTCTTGATATTTATTATTAGATCTCCACTTTCAATTCCACTGCCCTGGTAAGCTTTTACTGGAAGATGCCTTGTGAGCAGTTGTGAAGAGAACTTTCTGCACAGGCTTCCACCAGTATCTAACCGTGTTGATTAGAAGCAAACCTGTAGCAGAGAAAGTTATGTGCTGGTACCAGCCTTGCCCACCAGTCAGGGTTAACCTGTGCCAGTTCAAAGATGCTGCCTGTGGATACCATCTAGCGTGACCTATAAAGGATTTTATTTTTCTGTCTCTGTTGCAATTGCAGTAAGAAATTTTAGTAGTACACCTATTAAGGTCACCTCAACACTCTGTCCTAAGCAGTTCTAAACGGTTTATACTATTACCAAATGAAAAGCATTTTGGCTGAATTTTTCTGTCTGAGATATATATCTCACAATGTTATTAAGCTGTCCAGAAAAAAAAATGTCCAGCCTATTTCAGCAACAGGACTAGAAGGAGAGCATTGCTTTACATTAAAAGAAATGGGAAAACACATCTTGGCAACTGTCTTCTTAGGAGATAGTGTCCTGAAAGCTTGTTAGCCAGTTTTGGGGTTTGGGGCAGGACGGCCTGTGTCTGAGAAAGTGTGCTATGTCCTATATCCTCTGGAGATGAACCCATGGTTGCTGTTAGCCAGGATCTCAGCCGGCTCTGCTGCCAAAGCCGGCAGCCCAACTTTTTCTCTCTCTTTTGCCATGTTCCTACTGGGCAATCCAGGTAAAATTACCCAAGTTTTCCCCTGCATTAGCTGCCTGACCCAACTCCCCATGACATGACATGGCATTTCAAAGGAAGCAGGAGTACGGGATGAGGAGGCTGCACTTCCCTGCAGACACATGTCCTGTAGAACTTGCTGGCAGCTAGTGCGTTTGAACTCCGCTGGCAGCTTGCTTTATTCCTTCTTCAGCTGATCAATATGAAGGCCGACTACTGTTACTCTTGTGAGATGATGTGTTTGCCCAAGTAAAGGAGGTCTGTGAAGCAGGCTGGTAGGCAAATCATTGTCATTGATCTCCGAGGATGACAATATGAGGTCATTTTAGGGTACCTTTTTTCTGTGTTTTGTTTTCAGAATTTCTTCTTGCAGTTAATTTTGATTTTGACTTACATATGAAACATATGTAGAGAAGATCCTTATTGAGACTGCAGGTAGTTTTGACCATGGTGCTCTGAGATTAATGAGGTTAGAGAGGAATGAACGTTACTGAATCCCTTCATGTTTGTCATACAAACCATACTGTAAGGAGTGGATGGAATAGACAAGGAGAAAAAAAAATCTAATGATACAATTAAGGCAATTACACAAGTTGGTATAGGGTTTTTTTTCCTTCTCTCCTCCCCCCTTCCAAAAATCCCAGTGAATGTTTGAAAAATATCTCCTGATTACCTTAATTGAAGCAATTCTAGTATTTAAACATCATAATCCTCTTTTCACATTTCCAAAGTGCTCAGCCATCTCAGTAGTTTCTTAGAAGCTCACACAAAGATACTCCCTTCATTTGTGACTCAGTTCTTTAAGAGAGAAGGGGACCCTGTTGGGAGGTTATGTCCTTTTGTCCAGAACACTGAGTCCCAATGTTATTACTCCTTTGTCCTTCTGAATAGACCCTGAACAGATGAGATTTTACCTCATGTACTCTGCACAGCTCAAGTGCATGTAGGTGAAGGAGGAAATTAGATCAAAGCTTCTATATTGCTAAGTCTATGTTCTCTGTATGTACAAGGCACAAAGATGGTCTCCGCCCTGAGGAGCACTGGAAGCCACTCTGAAGAAAGGTCACACTCCTTTTGTCTGTGAATTTTTC
>VYZQ01003859.1:0-12801 GCA_013400655.1 Mystacornis crossleyi
AAAGATGCAAGATTATTATTTTTTCCTACTTGTAGGTCCTTAGTAGGTATAACATTTTTCTTCCAAGTCTCTCTCTTTCTACAACAGAACACAACTTTCTAGAAAACGTCTATAGCCAGTCCACTAAAAAGATTGAAGACGTAGAAATTACTTTGGGCTACAAAAATTGGAAACCACATATTATTCTCCACGGACCTCCAAAATGTTGGTTCAAGTGCCCTCATAAATTATTTATGTGGTTGTCATATTTTTCTGTCTTGGGCTTAAATTGACAGAGACAAATTCTGACTGTCCACCTTTTGGTGCTCTAGTATCTCTGAGCTGTAGTTCTTCTGGAAGCCACATTTTCTTTCTTGAAAACAGGATAATCATTCAGCACCAGTTCTTTCTCCGTTCAGCCCTTCCAGGGAAAGAGATACAGAATTCTGAGAAAACGTACTCAAGGCCACAGCTGTGGAGGTTACAGCATTCTCCACACTGGTACTTGTTGTATTAAAAGTTTCCTTATGCTTTAACTATTCCTATTTTAGTTGTTGAGCTCTGTTTAGTGATAGACTTGGGTTATGCTCATGCTTATCTAATATATGTATATCTCCTTGCCTGACTTGCTCAAAAAAACCCCAAAAAACCCAAACTCAGTATGTAGTAAAAACCAGTATTGATCTTTGTAATGATGTAAAGAATAATGGAACATCTGTGTCTGATATCAAACTCATATCTAATAGAATTTTGTGTCTGGAAAGTCTGGTAAGTAAAAGCAAACTGGGGCAGACTGCAACACGTTCTGCATGGATGTTCATCATTAGTCAGGTAATGCAAGCTGTCTAAACCAGCTATTACTGTGGATGATAGATAACTTTTTAATACAATATTATGGTAACAGTTCTAAAGATTTTGCATCAGCTCTGTGTGTTAATTTAGTAATTAGCACCAAATTTTGGAAGAAGCAGAAAACTTCAGAAAGGATCAGTGGCAAGTCTAAGATCTGCCTCAGGCCTGCTGTACATGTAGAGTGGATTTATTTTGCATCTTGAGGTTAAGTATTCAAAACCTACAGAAATAAACAAATGAGCTTAATTGATTGGTATTTAGTATTCTATCACAAGACAGCCTCAGTGATCAGCTGTTAGAAGTTATCTTTTAAGACGAAAGTTACTGTTAACAAAGATGAAACCCACTGCATAGTTTTTGTTGTGCCAAAACCAAAATTGGGTCATTAAATGGTTCTTGGTCTTTATAACTGGGCTTTTCAAAATAAGCCTTTTGATCACTGAAACTAGTTACCTATGAGGAAGGATTTTGTACAGATAATGAGCCTCTTTAGCTAAGTTTGTGGCACTCTACCTGTGTTGCTTCATGTCTGAAGGACATTCATTATATCATAACTGACTCCCTAATAGTCCAGGCTCTCTTCATACAACCAGACTTTACTAAACAAGTAGAATTGTCATTCACCCAGTACAGTGAGCTTAAAGACATTATACTATCAAATTCATTCTGATAAGTTTTAGTGAGTTGCCATGTGTGTGTTTATTTTAAACAGTAGTCTTAAATATAGCTTTTGTTCACTTAAAATCCATTTTAGAGAAAGCGGTAGAGTATGGGAAATAACTTTTTTTTGATGATTCTTAGGAGTACATATTTGTACAAATGTGTCCAGTATATCAATATGTATTTGTGTACTCTTGTGTATTTATTTTCAGTTTTTCTAAACAATGGGATCCTTAGGCCAATGCAGTAGATGTGGAGCCCAGCTGCTTGTGCAGGATTTTGTTCAGGGTTTGCTGCTGTGAGCTGAAGGGTGGGGAGAAACATATATGACACAAATATTTCTTTAAGGACATGTGGAGAGCTCTAGCAGCAAATATATGGAAATTAAACATTTTCCTGACAGTCTGTTAAGTTTCTTCAGTAGGGAATTTCTTTCTAAACTTTGATTCTCTCAAAATGTCTTTTGGCCTGGGCTTCTCCAGAGTGTATGAGGACTGAGGATGACTTCTCAGTTCACAGATCTTTTTGTTCCCTTTTTTTTCTGGCTAGCTTTCTTGCCTGAACCATTTGATCTGTTTCTTTCCACAGAGCACAGTTGTTTCTCCAGACAGAAGAGTTCCTCATTCTTCCTGTCTTCTCTCTTCTGCTTCCCTCTGTAGATTTCAGTTGACCTATTTCTTTCTTTAATCAGGTATCTGTTATGCTTGGTAATGACTTCTGGTCAGCATTGCCATGACATTTTCCCATATTGCGTAATGTATTGACATCCTTTGAACACAAATTCTCTAGCTGGCATTTTCATAGGACAGAATAATGTGTCCAACCCAGGTAATCTTTAAAAAATAATTGCTTTCAGTTCTCCATTACTAGTCAATTTACAAAATCCATTAATTGATAATTAATTAATTTACTTGCCCTGTCACACCTGCTATTACCTAAGAAGTCCTCCCCGTTGTGATTTTAGTCAGGATCTCAAATGCAGTGGGCTGGATTCAGCTGCAGGCATGATCTTTCATGGTCCATAGGACTTTGTCCTTACCTTCTCAACATCGAATTTTGGCTTCCCCACAGGTTGGTATCTCAACAAAATTGTGTCAAAGCAATGGAAATTCCAGAAGGTTCAAAAGGATTCTACATCCTGGGTTTCCTTATGCCTTGATAGAGCCTTCTTTGTCTCCGATGCAATGTTGTGTGTTTGCAGTTGTAGGATATTCTGTCACTCAACGGTGCCTGAAGGGGTTTGGCTCTCAAACCCAGTTGTTTAGGGTTTTTACCCCATGCTACTTCTCTGACTACTCTGAACTCTCATGCCATTAATTGTTAAAATACTCTGTATAGTTGTTGGTTGATACTTATCTGTGCCCATTTTATATCCAGTTAGTGTTAAGTTTGTTTTATAAGTTGATTTTTCCCTTCACCTACTGTTTATCCTCAATGTGACTGTAATTTCAGTGAGTTGCTCTAGCTGTTGATTTTTTTCTTTGGGGGTATACCTTACATGTAGGACCCTTAAGACACGTTTATTGGGACCTGTTGCTTCTGGATTGTAAAACTCTACACTGAGCTTTCCTATATCGACTGAGACTTTCCTCTTGGAGCATTTTTCTACTGTCTTTCGTAGTATTTTCATAACTCTGCTTCAGTTCTTTTAGTAATTGATCTCATACAGTTGTTACCATGTTTCTTGAAGTCTTTGTGCAGAAGAGAAATGTTCACAACTTTCAGCTGGACTTTTTTTCTTGTTTTAAATTCTCCTGTGAAGCTTTATAATGTTGTTGATGGATTTCTTGCTGAGGGCTAGATACACATACCATGGAAAAGTATCTTGGTAGAGTCTGCCTTGAGAGGGTGGTTTTCAGATTTCTGCTCACATTGGCAATTTGTGCTATAGCAGCAGCAGTTCTGCTTGACTGCTAGGTGAGTGGGATTGTGCAGTTCTAGTGATTTAAGTTCGTCATATGTTCATGTATTTGTAGTCTTTTTCTTAATGTAAATAATCATTCTAGAGAAATAGACAGGTGATGGTGATAATCTGCAACAAGGGCATTTATTCTTGGTTGCCGCAGTGGTAGCACCTCACTGGATTTAAGCGTGGTAAAGTCTCAAAATAAGAGAAACCATTCCTGCCTCAATCACAGGTATATTCAACCTCACATCAGGTTATATTCTGCATATGTCCATTTGGAAACACAGACTAATTGTCCCTTCTGACCAGTCATTATCATCTTCAGTAGTTTTGTGGATGTGAAGCCAAGTTTCTACTTGTACCTGTTTGTTAGATCTGTTTTTAATGGATTTTAAACAAATCTTAGCAATTGGAAAAACTTTTCATCACTTTCATTTAAATAGTAATGATTGACTCTCCAGGCTTGACATAATATTCCTCATATAATTTTAACCCTGTTGACCTGTTTTATCTTTCATTTTCTGAAGAAGCTTATTCGTGGTCTCACTCGTTGGATTTTCATTTTATTATGATCTTTGTACTACCTGCTGTGTTCTTTTCACACTCTTCAAAAATGAATCCAAGTACTGTGACAGGGCTGCTCGGAATCAATCAACCTGGAAACACAGGACTTTCCAGACTTCTCATTTCCCAGCTCCCAATCCAGTATCTCGTCCTAAAGCCTCCTTTTGTCTGCAGGGATAAGTAAGTAAGGCGCTTCTGGATATCTTCTACGTGGAACAATGATCCCATTTCTTTTCAGAGCTCCGTGGTGTCCCATCAATCCACTCTCAGCAGTTCTCTCTTTCTTCATTGATGAAGAAACCATCTTCATCAGTGATGTCCTGTGAGAGCTGGGACACTGTTGGGTGTCCTTTGGTTTCTGAAACTCAGGCATCTTGGTGCTTGCACAACTCTAGTGAGCTTAGACTTGTTCTGCCTGTCTCTGCAGAATAACGGTGATGCCACTGAACAAGGCAGCTTAAGTGACTTCTTCCTGATTGATGATTCTCCCAATTGTAGAAGAAGGTGAATCAACACTTTTAAGGACTCCCTTGATGTCCCTGAATGAGGTCTGTAGTGGATATTAGGTGCTGAAGCTGCTGTGCATTCTGCAGTACCTTGACAGATGGAGTTCATGTCATGTGTTGAAGTTCGTGTCACCCTCCCCTAAGGGCCGTGTTCCAGATGAGACCTGGTGCTCCCAGTCTGTGCTGCTGGTTTTGTACCACTGGCTTGCAGCAGCCCATCTGAGCACAGAGCAAGATACTCTGACACCTTCAGATTTTATGGGGATTTCTATTTCAGGGTAAAACCTTCCTTCCCAGTTGGATTCACGTAGATGATGAGTTTACTCTGGATGAGCCTCTATGCTGATTTCACTGAAAGCAGCTTTCACAATGAAGCAGTACATGTTGTAAAAACATGAGGGAGAGAGAATATAAACTAGCTTCTTTGATTTGAGCTGGTAACTGCTTTTTTATTTTCCCTTTCTCTTACTGGGTAGCTTGATGCATTTCATTTGGTTTAGGCTGATAAAAGTGTTCCCCAAACTGAATTCTGAGGCCTTCTATATCTCTGCTTTTTTTCTTTTTCCTTTTTTTGTTTCAATTGTCGGGTACTATTTAAGACTCAATTCTGACTTGCAAGTTTTCGAACTTGCACTGGGGGATGAATTTTCTTGGGGGATGGAGAAGTGGGGAAGTAGCAGCAAGTAAGAAAATACTCCTGAGAACATTCTGCGTTAAATCAGAATTTTATTACAGCCTAAGTGAATTAACAGCTTATGATAACTTTTTTTTTCCTCCTTCATGCTGCTTCTGTTCAGTGAATAGGGCTTTTGTTTTGGTCGGAGTTGAGCCTTGATTTTATTTATTTATTTGTTCAAATTGCTGTAGTTTCCCAACTTTGTTCAGAAGTTCATCCACTAAAACCAGAATATCCCTTAGCTGGGCTGACATGCCCTGTTTAACTGCTCCCAGGGCCATCAGTCCCCAAGTGTCACGATCCCTATTGTTTTCTCCTCTCTATTTTCTTCCCTACCCTGTCCTACCTCTCAGAGCTGCTTTCTGACAGCCCATAATGCTGCTTCAGTGAACAGCTCCCCCGGTGGTCCACTTTGGAAATCTTCCATTTTGACTTAAAAGAAGAACATTCACTCCAACTTTTTTTTTTTTTTTTCCCCCAGAAATGCTTCTTGGATACAAATATCACTATATTTTGCATAAACAAATACCATGCCATATGAAATATGGGCCTCATTCTTCAACAGCATTACATGTAATTCTCAATTTGGAAAAGAGAGGGTTTTTTCCAAGGACACTTCTCTAAATAGTTGATAAGCTCCCTGTCTGCTGGATGGTCTGTGGGTACTCTGGGAACTTATAAATATATATAAAATTTCATCAGCCTCAACAGTTGCAAAGCTACAGAACCCAGGCTGGCCTCCTGGGGTGATGTAAACTGGGTATTTAGAAGGAACTTCTTTCTGCCCAGATATACAATGTAAATTAACTGCCAGGAAAATGATAATGAAATGAAGGAACACAAATAAAATGTACTAAGTTCAATAGGTCTGTCCTTCCTTTGTCTTCATTCTTTTTTACATCTGCTAGATACTATCCAGTTTTCGTTGTTTTCTCACCTGTCACCTTAACTTCTGGTACAGTCCCCTTTCCTTGCAGTCTTCATTATGTTGTCTTGTATACTCTGTTGCTCATCTGTCTTTTAACCTTGTCATTTCCCTACTGCAAATCCTCCTTCTCTTTTGTTCTTTTCTCAAGTATTTTCAATTATTTCATTTAGCTTTCCTCCCCCTGTCGTCCCAGCGGCTTGCTGCAGTTACAGCAGTGTTGTTCTGAGTGCCAGTGTCCCACAGCAAGACCTCTGGGCCTGGAGAACTGGCAGCTGAAAGCTCTAAGTGCCCTGTACTGGTCCTTTCCCTTGAGTTTTGTCTTTAAGTCAAAACAGCTCCTACCAGCTCTCATATTTCCCTTTTTCTTGCTTTTTCTCCCTTTTTTCCACCTCTTTCCTGGCCCCCATCAGCAGCTCGGAGCTCACCTGTCCCTCAGCACATTCCGTGCTGTTCCACCCCCTGCAGACCCATGGCTCTTTCCTCAGTGGCTGGCTGGAGAACATCTTTGCCTGGCTGTTTGCCATCCTTTGGTAGCTCCTCTTTGATAATGGGCACTCTCTTCCTGTATGTCCACTGCACTGCTGAAATACACATCTTTTGATCTGAGGCTGATGCAGGGCGTGGTCAGGGAGCCTCTGCTGGGATGATGGCAGAGGAGGAGTTAGGGAATGTGAGCTCCTGCTGCTCCCTTGCCCAAATAAGCTCCACTAATGCTGCTTTTGTCTCCTCTGCATTTGAGCCAGGTAGCACCCAGTCTGTGTTAGCATCCATGCTGTCAGGACACTGTGGAGGTAAATGGGAATCATGGATGGTGTCTGTACCCGTGGAAGAGGATTGTGGATACCGTCCCTGTACCCGTGGTACCAGGCCAAGGCTTTCTAGCCCAGGATAGCTGTGAGCCTTAAATACAGGGCAGGTTTGGCCAAACCTCAGGCAGTCCTGGGATGGGGGATGTGTGGCAGGAATTTGTAGGGAAAATGTGCATGGATTCTGATTGGAAAAGGAGTAGTACTCCCTCTGCACTGATTTAGGATGTTCCTTTCCCTCGATCGTGCCTTTTTCTTTTTTTTTGCACAGGGGCAATTGGTGTGGGGCTATTCTGTGAAGAGTATCACTGAAATAATACCCCCAAAAGTGGAAGAAAACACAAAGGAGTACAGCCTGGCCCTGTAAGCAGTTCTAGTCTGAAAAGTCAATGAACTGGGGTATAGAGGCTGAGACGCATGGCAGGGAGAAGGTGGTGGTGAATAAGGTGAATAGATTTCCTAATCTGGTTTAGTTTCTGGAGCCATTGTGGTGTGAAACTACAGCATAAGGTTGAAAAAAAAACACATACCAAGAAGGATGTCTTGGAAACTTTAGCAGCCTAAATTTCAGCAGATGCCTGTTGAGCTTTGGATTTATTATATTCTTGGGGGAAGGGAGGAGGCTAATAAATTTTTAGATGGCTTTTTTTTTGTTTGGTAAATTTTCAGCTGCAATTTGACCATCTTTTTCTGTCCTGAGAAATCTTCTGAAAGGTAACTCCCTGACACCTTGTTGGAAACAAAATCTGAGAGCATTAAATCTGTTCAAGTAATTGGGGGAGAATTTTTTAAACACAGAAAAGCAATGATTTTTCCATATGATCTCTTTAGAAAAAAGCTAACTTCCTGGGTCTTTGCCTTTGTTTTAGCATATATATTTGTTTTAAATTTCAACTGAAAAAAAAGGACCTGCTTTAAAACAGATACCTTGCAAGAAAAAACATGTATTTCATATATAAATGTTTGTCAGAGTTATAAGAAACTGAAGATAGGGTCTGACAGACCCCCTTGAAATTTCAAGACTTTTCTACACATTTAAGATGCTAAGCAAAAGGAATACCCTTACATTACAGTTGGCAGAATTTTTTTGTTCAAATGCCGTGAATCAGCAGAGTACTGAAGCATGTGCTTAATCTTAAGAAAGTGTTACATTTTAAAGTAATTCTGTTTAAGTGGTTTCTTAAATTGAAGCTACTGCCTTATTTTAAGTTACAATGCTGCTTCTCTGGAGCTTGTAGAAGGTCACAGTTTTTCTTTCAGTGACCATGGAATTAAAAAAAAATCTGTATAATTTAAAAAGGTGATTTAAGACCTTGATCTTGCACTTGCTTAAGACCTAAACTTAGTGCAGTTTGTTTGGTGCTGTAGGACCCACAGACAACATATGAAATTCAAGACCATGCTTTCACAACAATTGACAATGTTTTACAGCTATCAAAGAATCAGAAATATTAAATAAACAACTTTCCGATTGTTCCAGTTCTTACAATCAATTTGTTAAGCAGATGAGCTGTTATCTCAGAGAATATAAAAGCCAATTTTCATTTACTGTCTCAGAGTGAGGTTACTAAGCTTCATACTATCATTCCCATGCCTTAATCTGCATGAACCACTGCCAGTCCTTACGTTTAACATCGTGTTCACCGAACATCAAAATTTTAACTGAGGGGGAAACACATAATACCAATTTGGTGATTAGTAATGTTGTTGGAGGGAATGGCGCTGCTGCCGAATGTGCTTCAGAGAAGGGGAAGCTCTGCAGAAATAGGTATTTGTTGGACATCTCATTGCTGAAAATACTACAGGACGTTACTGTTGTGCATTCTAGTTCTTGCTGTTGTAAGAGGGGAACTGCACTGAAGTGCTTTTGTTCTGATTTCATAATCTGGAAGCAGAGGTCACATTCAGAACTTTCAGTCTCCCTGTTATAGTGGAAAAAGGGTATGAAATAAGTGGGGTATTTGCTTTGCTGAAGAAGTAGCCTAGGTAATGCATCTCTAAGTGGTTTGGCAGCACATGCATAGAAGGAATTTGATATCTGACTTCATACCTCTAGAGATGTCAGTGTCTCTACCAAATAGAGTTGTGCCTTTATTCTTTTTGCACGTTTCTGTTTGCAGCACTTTGTTGGAAAAGGATTCCATAAAAACTGTGACTTGGAGACATGCCAATGTCTTTCTCTAACTACAAAGCACCAAAGTCCAACTTTATTTAGAAATTTCCATTTTTTCCTGATGCTTTCCAACCTGTCTACAGATGAATGTGATCAAAGCTCCTCTTTGCATCTCCTTCCCCCCCACACACCACTTCTCTCTGAAAGCAGCCCAAATCTTGCTTGCACAGTGGTAAGAGTTCATCTGATCTTTAGTGCAGGTCTTGATACAACACCCGCTGCAAGGGCAGGTGCTCTGAACGGGTTGCTCCTGCTCCTGACTTGGGATTTTCCTTGGGATTTTCCTAAGGGCTCTCGTGGTGGCTTTGTGTGCAGGGGCACACTGAGGAAAGGCAGCCTCCTTTGGCTGTGCTGCAGACCAAACCCAAAGCCATGAGGGAGCATAATT
Organism: Mystacornis crossleyi; assembly: GCA_013400655.1. Lineage (NCBI taxonomy): Eukaryota > Metazoa > Chordata > Aves > Passeriformes > Timaliidae > Mystacornis > Mystacornis crossleyi. Next base: position 9,439 of record VYZQ01003859.1, read on the forward strand.
GCATTATTTGGCTCCTAGAGGGCAGACACAAGTAGAACCCTACAGTTTTGCTTGGCTTGAACTCCTGGGGAAGCGATTTTACCTCTGTTCAGAGGGGAGTGGGCAGACATATTCAGAGTGCAAGGAACAAATGAGGGAAGGGGGTTTGCCAGGATTTCTCTGACTTGTCACTGTTTTGGCTATAAAAGTGAGCCAGTGAATGGGTATAAGAGAGAAATAGACAACCTCAACCTGTTGTCTGGAAATAAACACCTGAATACTAAAATGCTTTGGTTGGATATGGTCTGTTTCATTAGGTATAGAATGTTCCACTTTGTGAAAATGGCAGCAGTTTATTCTGTATATGCACAGTTTTACATTTAAGGAGATTATGGCTTCAGAATAGAAGAACTTTGATATAACAGTTCTCTCAAAAGTTTTAACAATGGAAACAACCCCATCAAATTGTTTACAGTATGATTGTTTACTAGGAAAATACTTTTTTGTGATATGGGTAAAATCTAAGGTGTTGTCACTTAAGTTTTGTATTAACAATCATTTCTAGGTGTATATTAAACGTATTTCTCTTCTTTATCCTTCTGGCACTTTGCATCCTTTCACTGTCTGTTTTGAAAAAAAAATTTTTTAATCTTTTTCTTGAGGGAAGTGCAAGAACTGCGTTATAAAAAAAAATTTGTTTACTGCATCACATGTGGCCTTACGGGGCAAAACCCCAAAGCTGTAGCTTTTATTCTGAACAAGGAATACACAGAAATCTATTCAGGATAGCAACAGCAGTTGCATTAATTTTCTAAATAGCTTAATGACACAATTTACTTTGAGTTAATACAGAAGTTTCCAATGCACATTTCTGAGTTCTTTCACTGAACTTTGTTGCACAAACAAAAGAGTTACTAGAATACCTTCCTGCACTGCTTATGCTGACAGGCTCTTGGTGATGACCATTAATAGTGATGTTATGATTAGGTACTATTCATAATTTTGAGCTGGTTTAAGACAAGTGTTCTGGTGGTCTGTAGGGAAGGGAACAGGCAGTGTCTGTAGCCTGCTCCACAATGGGCAGACGAGATCAGTCTTTATCCTGAGGAGGATTACATGATACAATTGCCTGAGTTAGCAAGAGTCTGGACTCAAGGGATGGGGGGACACGTTCTGGAAGGAGCAGCGCGTTTTCCTCGGAGCTGCCATTCACTGAGGAAAGCCCCAGTGTTTGTAGCTGAGAGCACCCGAGTGGTCCTGTTTGCACACAGCATTTTCTGTGGGTCTCCTGTTTAACGGAAAGGAAAGCCTGTTGTCTTGATAACTGTGATTTGTTTGGGTGCTTTGGGGGAATTGTGAAGAGTCCAAAAGGCAGGTGAGAGGTTTGAATGTGAGTGTTACCAGAGGGTCCTTCTGGAGATGGGCTCTGGCACAGCCGGGCACGGGCACGTGGGGGAGGCTGTCGTGCCCTCAGGAATACAGCCTTGCTTTGCTCACCCCATTTGGCTTGAACTTGCTGAAATACTTGATCTAAAAGATGAGAGCAAGCATGAAGGATTTCAGTCTTTGAAGAAGCTGTGAAAATGGGAAAAATGGGAAATGGAAGGTGAGGTGGGAATGCTTTAAAAGGCCATTTTTGTAAGTAGTACAAATCATAGTTTACTTCTACCTTTACCTGTCAAGCACACACACAGCATCTATGCTTAAGACCATCCCGCCAACTATAAGCACAACTATCAAAAGAGAGAAATATGCCACTGGGAAGTTTAGTGCGTATTCTTATTACTGATATTTATAAAATTAAGGAAAAGAAATGTAATAGGAACAAACTTTATACTATATAAAACTGCAGAATTTGTATTTTATATTTTGTTTTTTAAACTATTAACAACGTATTGTTCCACTGAAAATCTAGTTTACCAAGAGTTTCTTTTTCAATCAACTTTATGATCAACAAGGAAGTGAAAACTTAAGGGAAATAAATTCATGTCTTCTGGTCTGAATTAGTCACTGACATAGTCTTTTCTATTATAGTATTTGAAGCAGGAGGGAGTGCTTTAAATGCTTCAACCCATTTAACCTTAATTGCTTGGTTTTAATAGACATTTGCTAACTAAAGGAACCAAATTATAGCTTGAATTAGGCCTTACTAATCTTAATTAAAAGCTCTACTTTATAATCAGAAACAGCCTATGTTTAAAACAGTAAGCATTTCTTAAATGGCTTACTTTAAAATACTAAGGCCCTTTTGCTAATAATTGTTTAGACTGAATACGGGTAACCATTATTCTCCTTATATTGCACTTAATTAAAAATATCTCCTCCATGTGGTTTTGTGCAGTCTGCTGGCTGTAAAATTGTTTGACTGGTGGGGGGTGGGATTACTTTACTTTTCCTGTGGTAATTTGAAAACATGTTTCTGCCTTTGTTTTAAAAGTTTTCTGGGGTCACAAGTTACAAGATTAACATGTGAATCAACACAAACATTTGCTTCCTGCATTTGTCTGTCCTCAGGCGAACGCTTGTCAGTCACTTACAACCATTAATAATACACCCTATAATTCATTTAGTTTAACATTGAAGTTGTGCTCAGTCACTTGATTATGGTCTGTGCACTGCTTCAGAGACCTGAATTTCAGTATAAATCAAGTCTGTTATATAGGGAGGGAGGCAGGCCCTGGCTCTGTCTGTTGAGCATTTGGTGCATTAACAGAGCTCCTGTGCTTTTCAGGGCTGTCTGAAGAGGACAGAGGGTGGATTTCATCTGTCTAAAGGTGGATCTCAGTAGTACAGATCAGCACATTTAAACCATTTGGTTTGTTTTCCCTTTATAGTTGAGGGAGAGAAATTTCCTTCATGCAGTTTGCCTTGCATTATTGGAGACAAAAATAGGTCAGATAAATCATGTCCTGAAAATAAGAGTCTTCTTTCTGACACAGATGTGGGCATCTACAGCGGAGGCATGTAAGGCTGGATGAGGTGTATCTGGGCAAAGAGCCTGCAGCTGTGAGATTCAAATTCCGTTGAAATTAATGAAGAATATTCTGTGTTTGTACTTTGAATTTAACCAGGACGTGGGGTTTTTAAGCTGCCATATTATCAGTGGATCATTATGAAATTCATCCTCCCAGTCTCATTTTTATATTTTTAATTCTTTAATTTAAATTTTTTTCTTAGTGCATCCTACTCAGGAAGCACTGCTAGACTGTGTGATCATACCTTTAATTTGCAATTCTTTTAATTCAGTGGCTGAATTACCTACTTGCACAAACTAAACACAAATTAAAAGTCCTTTATATGCCATGTCTACTAGACCTTTATGTGCACTTGAAAGAAAATTCTGTAAAAAGTCACTTGTGACAGTTATGGAGATGGACAGACCTT